>BOPP01000141.1:1635485-1718947 GCA_017312745.1 Gryllus bimaculatus
CCCCCCCCCCCCCACCACGCCCTCAAGGATCGGGACCGAACGGCCATGTCGATGCGATAACCACCGGGGAAAACATCTCGGGCGTGAATTACTATGATAATTGAAAACACGGTGGTTATTACAAGTAATTATACTCAATTTCCTAAACTATTTAATTGGGAAATCATAAACTCTGTAATTAAGAAAAAAATAGTTCGTCCTTTCTTATTAGACGATGCAAATATTATCTTTCTGTGTAATCGTGGCACCCAAACAAGGATATCCGAGATTTTGCATTCAGCTTGTATACGTGTATTAACATTATGACTTTATGACTTTCTAATGACGATTTCTTATTTGTGTCTACGAGCAGAGCACGAACGAGTATGCTACATGAAGCTCACAATGTTGATTCAATCATGATATTGGGATTAAGATGAATCTAAATTGAAATTACCCTATAATGACTGTTAGCGATGATTAGGGATAATATGTATGTGAAATAACATAAACCTAAATACTCGTATGTACGGTGCGTACATTTGGACTAAAATGTTAACATATATAGAGTAAAATATGGGCTATGAAATAGTTTTAATAATGGTGGGAAAATAGTGGGAAAATAGTATTATTGATATGCTAAAGTTACACAAGAAGAACTTTATTCTACTTTTAGTTGTAGCACGAGTTACAAATACGTAGTATACTAAAAAGCCGAACGTTACTTGGATGCTGAAAGTACTTTGCTCAATCTTTTCTGACAGTTGTCCTACTTACGAAATATTATATTACAAAATGTGCAAGTTTTATCTCTTAATAGTTTTTTACTCGTAAAAATGCATCTCAAGCAGTAATAGAGTCCATGTTAAACTTTCCAATTCAGTGTGGAGTTTAAGGTTGAAATATGTAAACGTATGCGAGCTTTCCTGAAAGATTTGAAAATATCTACTATACTTAACAATATGGGCGAATATGGATAAATAAGTTTCAAATCACTGCACAATATCTCATTCGAAGACACGTGACTAAAGTTTGACTATAACAAAAAAAGTTTGACTTACAAATACTAACCCTGGTGACATACTACAATAAATGTTAACCATAAGTAAACGACTATATTTTGCCTTTATAGTTAAGTTTTTTTAATGTTGTTCAAGTACACTGTCTAAAAAAATGTCTTTAGAGAAACCTACACATATATTAATAATAATAAATATCTCAATAAATGCTTCATTTCTAGTCTCACTTTATTAGTAATATCTCAATTCATTAGCTTCAAATGTAGCACAGTTATTGTGAGATCTTTCACTGCATTTCCAAATATATTGTCTGTAAATACGAATCATTCACGTAGGAAAGGGGAAATATCTATCTTCTACAATAAACCATGAACCACTTTCTAATTAATTAATAATTTATTGTATTCCATTTAATGTATTTGCAGATTTTGTCAGTATTAGGAGTCATTGCCACAATTTAGGTGAATAATATTTGAATACGAACATGATAGAAATATACTTAATTAAAAAATACTGTCGCAAATTACGATACGTTTCAAAGAACATAACATATTCACAGTTTTTTGCAAATCGTTATTATGATCATTTGAGTACTGTGATGCGAAATAGCAAACAAGTGAAATACATTGTCTGCACATTCCTATTAGCGAATGTAATTCATTTAACAAACTCCAGAGATTTTTTTTTCTTTACTTTGATAAGTGAAGAAATGGATTTTCCGTTCACGGCGTGTCGCACAAAGCAAGTCCTGTTCAATACCCAGATTCTCTCCGAGTCGGTTGAGTGTTTGTAACACGGCATTGTATTGTGCCCACGGCTTTGCAGGCCAAGAGTGGCATAACAGTAAGCGTACACCTTGACAAGATTTCGTGACGCGTATACGGAGCTTGTACGGGATTCTTTAAAGGTATTACTGCCATCTGAGTGATTGTAAAAAAACATAATCCATTCAAAGACAGTGTATTAATTGATCTTTAACCGTTCATTGTTTTTAGCAGGATTTTGTTAAAGCTATAGGATTAATTTGGTATATATATATATATATATATATATATATATATATATATATATATATAGTTTTTTAACACAAATATAAGCAATAAATTTATCATTTTCTACATCAGTATTAAGCTTTCATTAATGATGTGTTCTTGTTTGTGATTTATTTGTATTTCAGGTATCATCTCACTCAGCAATTATTTTATCTTTTCTTTGAGTTTTGTGTCCGTGATTAATTATGCAGTTTGTCCGGACCCAAAAATCTATCGAAAAATGTATTTGTCCTATTTCTTTGCTTTTATAACTCTTCGAATACTAATTAACCTATGTACCGAGGCATAAGAAAATAGTTTATTCATACGTACTACCTTCAGAAACTCAGGAACTCTTGAGATCGTCCGCCAAGGGATAAGAACGACGCATTGATAACCATTGTGTGTTTTTCTGTCTATTACAAATATATTTCCCTTTAGATGATGTATTAATGGCCTTTTGATTTACATGACACTCAAGAACTCATGACACTCTAGAACTGATTTCTACAATTATTCTAAGACTGGCTATTGACATTGCACAAACGTAGTATTATTTTACTGTCAGAACAATTGAATAGCTTTCAACATTATCAAAAAATTTAATTTCGACGATTCAATTTCTAAATGATGATTATGGTTTCAGATATCTACTAACCAGAGACCTTACTTGTAAAAGTCATAACAAGAATTAGTATATTGATCTCAAGTTTCAAGGCAAGATCTGGACTCTTTATGAATCTTCTTTATACTTATTAAGATAATGCGTTACACCTACTTGTTCCAGAATTACACTAATATACAAGCCGGAGGAAACATTCTTGACTTTGATTACATATTAAAATAAATAAATAAATAATTAAATTTCTCTGAAAATGAGTGTTGGAGTAAATTCTCACTGATGTTTATATTGAGAAATATGTGGTAACACAGAAAGTCTTAGTTCTTACGACTGTGATTTTCAAATCTGTACACGATTCCCAGTAATTTCCTTCCTGAATCACTAAGGCCAAAGTTGATTGGAATTGCTAATCTGATGAAAAGTAGAAAGTCTCAAAACTATAATGCGTTGTGAAAGTCATGTTGATTGATGTAGAAGAAGAGAGTTTCATGCGTTTGAATAATCGAAAGAATTTCGTTCAAAGGATACTCTTTTTAAATTCAAAACGTCCCGAATATATTGGTGGAGTTGTTGCAAAGAGAGTAGATTAAAAGCATCGCTCGGAAGTACTACTTTTTTAATTCCAAAATGGGAATTGAAAAAGGAGTAAGTACTTCTTTTTCAATTCATATTTTGTTTCTAAAATGTTGTTCTCCTCAAATACGCACTTATAAATAAACGTATTCAATGTATTTGAAAATAATATTTAAATAACCATTCACTATTTATGTTACCATTCTTTTCATATTCTGAAGTCCTAATTGAGTTGAATATTAAAATACATGAATCTTGATTCGAAGTATTACACTTGAGTGTGAATATTAAAATACATTAAGCTAAATCAACGTCACATTTTTGGGTATAGCGCCATTTAAAAAAAAAATATATAATTACGCTAATATTTACCTGCATTTTTAATGGCATGCTCTTTAAAAAAATTTAGTAACATGTGGCATTTTCCGTAATCATCTTTCGTCAAACTTGCAACGTCTCAAGAATGCATTCACAAAATCTCGCCCTCTTCTCTTATCTACAAATTATTATTAGCTTTAACCCAGTATCTCCGCTAGTTATCGCGACGATAAATAACAGGAAAACACGCTTCGCCGGGCGGATCTCACTCCCAAATCTACACGGCGGCGCACACGTGGTGCGCCATACATGCTGCAGGATCCTGCAGGGCGGCGGCGCCTGGCACCGTATCTGCGCGAGCATCTGCCTTCAATTAGGAGACGCGCGCGCCCGCGTCTGATCGCATCGCATCGCATCGCAGGGTGCGCGCTCGCGCGGCCGGGCTAGAAACCAAGGCGAAACGCGCGCACGCGTGTGTGTGTGTGAGGGTGTGGAGCGGAGCGCGTCTCCGCGGGAGGCGTGACCGCTCTCGCGTGCTCGTGCGCGTGCTGCGCGAACCCGCTTTGCATGGACACGCGTGACGGCTCGCGGCCCCGCCCAGCGTGAGCTCCCTGCCGGGACCCCCGCGGTGAGGGGGGCGTGGGGGGCCAAAATATTTGCGGAACTAAACACGTAGGTGGCGTAAACGAAATTGCCTAAATGTGCCTAAATTGTGAAACCGTTTACATTAAACTTCGCTGACGTATTTAATAGCAGCCTGTAACAAAACATCACTGATAACAAAGATGGAATGAAAGGTGAGCAGTGCCTGGTTATTGCTAAAATATATTAATTTAGAAAGGAAGTAGACGTGATAGATTCGTGTTGAAGATTTGCGACATAAAAGTTGAGTCAATTATGCCTCCTCGACAAAGGCTAATCCCTCTCCTTATGGCTCCTTCCTCGGTGTATTAAGTGGCAGTCCTGAAAGTATCTGAATTGTTCAAGTATTTAATTTGAATTGGGTGTAATTATAACAGTAAAACACATTGTAACAATATATTTTTAAATTAGACACATACATACATTTAATAACAATAAAATGTTATAAAAATATATAATTCAGAAAGAAAGGAAATCTTGTTTTCTCTTGTTTTAAAGGTAATTTACGCATATTTGATGCCTCTTCTACAGAAGTTATTCCCCATTCGCTATTTTATGCTGTTTGTGACGATGCAGTTGTCCGCATTACTCCAGCATTTTTGAAAAGTGGAAGTAATTGAAAACGTGACTAAGAAGAACAAAAATCTCATATCGTTAGCTTTGGAGAGCAAATGCCACAGAAGACTACCGAGCAACAAAACGAATAAAAAAATAACACATGAATATACTGCGTTACTTAATTATCTTACTTACCCTCAATAAATACCCTTCAGCTGTACCCTTTAATCTATATCTAGACAATGCTATGACAGAATGGAAACAACAGATCATGAAACTTAATGTAGAAGACAATTTTAAAGGGAAAAAAATATTAAAACGTTTATGTTTGCTGACGACCAGATGTTAGTTGCAGACAAAGAAGATAATCTGCAAAGGGCACTATATGCACTGTATAAAATAACAAAGCAATATAATCTAAGTATATCTACAAATAATACCAAATCCATGGCATTCTAAGGCTCATAACCTTTAAGATGTAAATTCATATTAGGAAACAAAACTATTGAACAGGTTAATACCTTTAGATTTCTAGGATGTGACGTATCATATCTCGGCGAAGTTGATATTGTAAGGAAGATAGAAAGATTCAATATGATGTGTGGCACCGTCAAAAGAGCACTCAAAGGAAAGGTCCGTAAAGACACAACGCAAAAGTTTTATAAAGTTATGGCAGTGCCTTGGGGACTTTACGGAAGCGAAAACTGGACTATGAACTCCCGAACACACAGTAGACTTCAAGCAGCCGAGATGAGATTTTTAAGGTCAGTCCTGGGAGTAACAAGAGTGGACAGATTAAAAAACGAGACCATCCGAAAAAAATATAGGAATTTACGACTTAAATGAAAAAATTAAGGAATACAGAGAACAATGGAAAAAACACCTGGAAAGAATGGAAGACGACCGTATTCCAAAGCAAGTGCTTCAGTACATCCCTAAAGAAAGAAGAAGCGTTGGTAGACCCAGGAGAAGATGGTTAGATCAAGGAGGCGCAACGGACCAACCGGTCTAATGCTTGAGGGAGAAGAAGAAGACCCTGAATAAAGGTGAAGCTCCTATCAAGTATCCAGTCATTTTCTCCGCAAAATGTCTTCCCCCTTTAACCGATGACATAGGTCCCCGGTTCTTTGATGGCGTAGGTGAAGGAATTCTGGCATTTTCGTTTAACATGCTGGTATATTGAGATCGTTATGCTAGGATTTATATCCAGTATTCTTGTTGACCAGACTGAGATGGCACTGAACACTTTCGAAGGGAATCCATTTTCAAATTAATTTATTGTACTTCATCCTTGCATGCTACTAATCCTAGTTATTTTCTAATGCAACGTTTCTTCTTTCTCGTATACGTACCTATAATTAATCATGCGGAAAAGGGATTTCGAGATTTAGACGTAAATATACGTTTTGGGGTCCCTTAATACAGAAAAGGTTTTGTTTTTTTTAACGTCTGTCCTCCGACTGTGAACATCACTAGCGCCTAAACCATACGTAGGATTTTTTCCAAAATGGATATTCCCTAGTCGATCTGGCTCCACTCGAAGATTTGCGATTTTGGAAATCAATCTTTAACTTTTTCGGGTATTTTCTATGAAGCGCAGGGGACAATTTCAAAATTTCCTCAAAATATGACTCCAAATGTATTAAACAATTATCTATGTTCATGAACTACATTTAAGGCCTTCTTACGAAACGATACGAATTACTTGTGTTATTTTCATAAAATATTAAAGATTAAAACTAATCGGCTCAGTCATAAAAATATCACGTTGTGAGGAAGAAAAAAGTATGAAAATTCTTTGCCATTTCACATATTTTACGTTTTTGATGACATTGTAGAAACATTAAATTTCTAAGAATGATATGGATATTTCACGGCAACGACTGAGATTTTCAAATTCATGCAGTTTATTACCTTACACGTAGCTTCCGTTTGATTGCTTTCTCTGAACTCTCTAGTTCAGGAGTGTCATTGTACAAGGTAGCAATCTTCACTACGACACCCAAATGGGTCCATACGCTGCCAAACAGGTTCTGCAATCCGAAGCACTTTGCCGCGTTGCACAGCGGGGCTAGACCGGTCCACCTGGTGTGTCGCGCTTTGGCATGAAATTAATACTTGGCAGAAGACCTCGCGGTGATATTTTGTGCTCGCTGGAAAGGAGGAACTGCGTGGGCGTGTGGTTCGAAACAAGCTGTACGAGTGCAGATAGTTTACTTGCGGGGTACGTACAGGAAGAAGGAAAACGTTTCTGGTCATGTTCTCGGGTGAAACTAGTCACAAGTGTTCACATGCACAGTATGAGAACAAATGGCCATCTTGACTACATATTTCTGATCTAAAGTTGTATGCATTATTTTACAGGTATGTAGAACTATTTGAGTAAAAAAAGGTTTCTCTAATTAAAATAAAATAAGTTGTATAGATTATGAATAATTTATTGTAATAGTACAACGTTAAATTACAATATAATTTTGCTGCGGACCATGAAATTTATTTCATTTTTAAACTCGTTTCTGTACTAGATCTTAAATTGTGTCATTACATTATATCATTAATATTTCTTGTAGAAACATTGAACTAAGGGATTCTTAAACTTCTTGGCGAAGTAGCAAGACAAGACTGTTCGCAAGTTCACAAGGCTGTATGAAGTTCAGGTAACATAGTTCAATTTGGGAGTCAATCAAGAAACAAAAATGTACGGAGGCCGGCGGGAATCTTCACTTGCGCGTACAGACAATTATTTTCCTTGAAATGAAATTTACGAATGATGCCGTTAGGGGCGCCACATACTGTTCACGACAGTACAGCGCTGTGCGGTGTCAGAAATTTGAATTACATGTTCGTTTTCGCTGTTTTGCAAGTTACTGACTTTTATTGTAAAATTTACTTTTAATGACTTTTATTACCAAATAATTTTGTAAAACAGATTTTAATACAATGCTATATTTATAGAATATTTTTGTGCTAGTACGAAAATGTATTACAGTAAGTAGGTACATAACATAACATGTATTACAGTAACCTGACTCATGTGAGTTAGAACGTGAGTACTAGATAGCAGCATACCGCATACTATCTATGTAACATACGGTGGCATTCTGTTTAATTTGAAACATAATTTTGTATAAAAAGTAACCATAAGGTATTACAAGTAGTTCGGCATTTCACATTTACTCTTTAGAGGCTTGAAATTGTCTATGCCCCTCTCTTGGCTTCTAGATTGCACTAAACGAAGCTTTAGGAAAAGAGGGCAAAATTGAATTGATTGTTAATTAACAATTATCCTTTCATTAGGGTTTGTTTATTAAAATTTTTATTTTTACATCATTTCTATTAATTATTTTGATTTATTAAAAAGTTATACAAATGTACTTAACGACGCCGATCGCTCTTGCACGCCTGTTGGTCTGGGAGAGCCCACTGACGTGTATTGACTTTAACTTTAACGTCAATCTATTAGCAGATGCTGAGAAATAACTCACCCGACGTCTTCACTGAATACCGATCCTCCAATTCTTAAGAATTATACTTACATAAATAAAAATTTTAATGTTCAAAATAATGAAACTTAATATTTTGAAAAATGCAAAATGCAGTCACTAAGTCTATCGGCATCACTTCGTTTTATAGTCTTTAACATTGTACAACTTGATAATATGGTGATTTTACCTATTAAACGTTTCTTATTCTGACGCCACCTTTTTAACACTTCAAGGTTTCTGCGACTGAATTGATTGATTGATTGATTGATTGATGATTCCGGGCGCGTGAACTACTAAGGTCATTAGTCGCGTAAGTGGAGCGTAAGTGGTGGACGCTGAAGTGGTGCTGATCTTGGCATGCCAATGAGCCCCGGCGGCGACGTACGTCGGTTTGCGAGGATTTTTCCCCAAACAGCTATTTCCCACCAGCACAGGTATCGCTCCAACCGGGACAAGCTCTAAGCTCCCTCCTAGTCTCCCGTCGAGTGCGGTAGTGTAGTACATGGAAGGGAAAGGTGTGTAAGTGAGGTGTGTAAGATGAGGATAGCCCAAGGAGAAGAACGGATAGATCGCGCGCGGTCCGTGGTCCATTTGGTACGGTTTGCTTCGGCGTTTGTCTGGCATTGACCGGAGAAACCATATAAAACTGCCGATCATAGCGGCCGGCCGCTAGAATTCCCCTTTCCCACAGCGATTGCTACTGCTCAAGTGTAGTAACTTATTTGTTATATTATTCACGCAGACGTATCAGCTTGACCCTGCTTACGGACATCTGATGTCCTTAGTAACTCGTTCTCCGACCAACTACTGCACTTTTTACTGTTCTTCAACACTTATTTACTGTACGTGTGTGGTTATAACGTAACAATGCGTAATATTATCGATTTACCTTTTTCTATGTAACATGTGAAAGAATCCATTCACGACCTAGAGTATGGAGAAAAACTTTTTGTTACTCCAGGAACCATACTCATTATTTATTAATATTTAAACTTACCTTCCAAACAACCTGAACTTGAAGATGACCAAATTCTAAAAGCTCTGTTTTTTACCTACCTGTTTTTTAATGCACCTTCTAGTCCTCAAAAGTGAAACTTGTTGAACGAGAAGGAATTAAGAAAATCTGATATAACTCTTCTTATTTATAGGGCATAGTTTTATCTACCTGGTGGACTATGCATCTGGCCACCCTGTTTAAAACTGTGACATTCCATTTGAGAGCAAGTTGGTCTCAAAGGACGCGGTGATCTGCATACCCTGTCCGAGACAATCACACGTGCAGCGTGTTCGGTGCAGAGCTCGGACTCTCGACGAGGGAAAAGCGGCGGGACTGGCCGTGCTGTCGCGCCGCGGAGACCCAACGCCCTGGCCGTTTCCGCCAACCGGTTTGCGGCGGCGGTGGGGGCGGGGGCGGAGGCGGCGGTGCCAGGGCAACCGACACCGGCACACCGCCCGCCAGCACCCGGCCGCACAGCACCCGCCGCCAGCACCCGCCCGCCCCGCCCGCCTCCGCCCGCCCTCGCCCGCCAGCCCTCCCGCCCGCACCCGCCCGCCGCTCCGTTCGCCGGCCGGGCAGAGTGGAGATAGTGTCTTATTTTACGGTGGCGCTTCGTGGCAGTGGCGACGGCGAAGGGAAATACATTAGTTGAAGGAGTGGACTGAAGAGATATTACGCGGTGGTACTATCTACCGCCCACCCGCCGCTAACCGTTAGTAGGTGCGGCCGTGACTGATATGCACCGCCGCCCGCCCACCCGCCCGCCCCTTGCCACCCGCCCCCGCCGACCGCCCGCCACCGCCGCGCCCGCGCACCCGCCCGCACCGCAGCCCGCGGCCCACCCACCGCCACCCGCCCACCCGCCCGCCCGCCCGCCCCCACCCGCCCACCCGCCCGCCCCGCCGCGCCCACACCCGCACCCGCACCCGCCACCGCCCGCCCGCGCCCGCCCGCCCGCCCGCCCACCCACCTGCCCGCCACCTGCCCGCCCACCTGCCCGCCCGCCCCCTGCCCGCGCCCACCACCCGCCCACTGCCCGCCCGCTAGCCCGTCCGCACCCGCCGCACCCGCCCGCCCCGCCGCACCGCCCGCACCCGCCACCCGCCCGCCCGCGACCCGCCCGCACCCGCCGCACCCGCCCGCACCCGCCCGCACCCGCCGCACCGCACGCCCGCCACCGCCCGTCCACCCCCGCCGCCGTCCGCCCCACCGCCCGCTCGCCACGCCCACCGCCCGCTCGCCCCCTGGCTCGCCGCGCCGCGTCGTCGAGCGTCTGTTCGAGTCCTGGCCGCGCCACTGGACGTCTCGAACCGGGCACTCCTCTCCTCTCGTCTCCGGGCGAGAAAATGACCGATTCGCTGTGCGCGATAGCAGGTATTGAATCCGAAACCATCGTTCCGGATTTCCCTTGCGTTTGCCCATAAGTTTTGTGGAGTAATAATTCAGATTACGGAGGGTTACTTATTTTCTCGCGTGGACGTTCATTACGAGTGATGGAGGTTCTCGTTGAAAGAACGGGTTCCAGGACGAAATGGCATCATGTAACGAGGGGAATAAATAACAGGACTTCGTTAGAGTAAGGAAATAAGATGTTTGAACCAAGTTCTGAAACAGATACTAGGTTAGCTGAAGTTGGAAACCGGATGTTCTGCATGGCAAGAACTAGAGGAAACATTGATTCAATTAGTGCGATAGCTAGTACAGATAACGAAACAACTTTCTGGTTGTAATTTTGCTCTCATGTACTTTATGAGTAATATCCTGATTGTATGTGGTACAATAATTGACTTTTCTTTGAATTTATTTTTTATGAAGGAACTGGAGGAATTCGATAGTTGTTCTCCGTTTCTTGAATATGCACCGAACAATCGTGCAAAAATAATGTATTGCGTAAAAGAAGGAAATTGGTAAGAACAGAGGAAATGGAAATGTTCTGTTATCTAGGTATTAATGGTCTCGAGCGGAGAAAACAAGAATTAACGGAAAATAACCAACAGATGCGGTGTGCCTTATTCTGGTAGTTCCTCTTTCCTGATATTGTGTATCTTCTCCATATCTTTTACGCAGCGAAGAATAAATATAGAGAGCAAAACGCTCCCTCGAGAAGTGACGTGATTATTACGAAAGATTGGGACAAGAGGCCGAATTAATACAAACCAGAATTCAGAAATACAGGTTGAAATTTGTACGTATTAATTATCAATAATATAACTAAGTGTGGAAAGCATAGCATGGTTAATCTGAATCTATATTATGATTTGAAACTAGAAATTACGTTCAAGTATTCTTTCTTTAATGACTTTCACTCATTAATTTTTGTTGCCTGTCCTCCTTTCCAAAGGTTTCAAAATTTAATGTGACATTCGTTGTTTAATATTCTTACGTTTATATACGTTTTTGTAATATTCTTGCGTTTTTGTTTAAACAATTTCATTGAAGTGTTGTTCTTAATGCTCCTATTGTTAAAAGTTGGCATTTCATTTCAATATCCATGAATCGATAAAAATATTGTCTTCATAGTTTTGCGCATTGGCGATTCTTCATAACGAATTTGTCACGAGTCACCCTCAGTTTCATTACAACCGATTCGTCGGAAAGTCGATGGCAGTATCAAAAAGTGAAAATAAATTAAAGCGAAAGTGAGGTATTTCGATAGATCAAAATTCCAACTGTAAACTGAAATGGTGATAAAGGAAAGAGATTTATGCAGACGTTTATATATTTATCAAACTTTCAGTAAGCTAACATTCAATATTAGTACACATGTCAAGGGGCATGTATCTAACACACCAGTTTAGCCCTGTTACTTGACCAAGTGATTTGAACATGTTTACCTCAACAGACTCATTGTTTTTTGTTCAAATGGCATTTAATATTGGCATTTTTCTTTTAATGCTACTCAATATTTTTATTATTTCAGCAAAGTCATTTATACCCCTGAATCCCATAAATAATATTTAAAAACGACCACAATAGGGGTCGAAACATTAAATTAAAATGAAATAGATTGCTGAAAATAGTATTAACGTGTTGTATTTTTTAAAAGATGTCAGAATCTCCTTAACATGAGTCTTTTGCTTTGTTCCGAAGCGTCGTTCCAGAGCGCGTGGCTCGGACGAGGAAGCTTTTCACCACATGATGATGATCCGCGAAGACTTCCTCCTCCGCAGAAGGTGAACTACCGACTCTCGCTCGCCACGATGACTATAGTCCGCCGCGGCGTGTCGCGGAGGTTGACCCGCGCCGCCTCCGTCGTCTACGCCGACATCGTCACAGTCATCGTCTGCCTTCCCTATGCTGACTTCAGCACCGACGAAGCCACTCTTGCCGACGACGTCGCCGTCGCTGCCGCCTTCGCCTCCGATGCTGTTGACGTGATTGTAGGCGTCGTTGCCCCCGATTCCGTTGTAGTCGTCTCCGTTTGCATCGCTGGCCAATCACCGACGCGATCACGCTCAACTTCACAATGTCACCTTCTCTGTCTTTAGGGAGTTTGTACACCCTCGAACGTTAAAGCACTATGGATCTTCGCATGCACAGTTCCAGTTTGGTATCACTTTAGTAATTCTGCGCATGCGCAGAAGATTGATAATGCTGGCCGCTGTTGCGTGCACAAACTCCCTTTTGTCACCCACGCCGAAAATATTACTGCCACCCTCGCCGCATTGTTACTACCACTGTCGCCGTCACCGCTTCCGTTGACTCATACGTCGTCGCTGTCACATGTCACACTGTATCACTGACGATCTGTCGCCGACGTCTCTGACGCCGCTGCAGTTATTGTTTTCGCCGCTTCCATTATCAGCGCCGTCAGTCACCCTCGCAATCGATGCCATCGCCGCCGCCATCACTAGTATTACCGTCACAATCAACATCGACCTCGCCTTCGCCATCCTCCCTGCCGTCGCAGTGAACTCTGTTAACTGTCTCTGTGGGCACCGTTACCGTCGCCTTCGCCGACTCCGATGTCATCGAAGCTGTTTCTGTCCCAGTGACCGACGCGCGGTTTTTTCGCTCCCGCACACTGGGGCGGAGGCGGCAGAGACGGTGGAGGTGGTGGAGGTGATGAAGGTGACGGGGGGGACGGAAGCGGTTGAGGCGATGGAGGCGGCGGAGGCCGAGGAGGTGGTGGAGGCGCCGGAGGTGTTGGAGGCGGAGGCGACGGTGACTGAGTAGGAGGCGGCGGCAGAGGTGGTGGAGGTGTCGGAGGCGGAGTAGGAGGCGGCGGAGGAGTGGGCGGAGGAGGCGGGAAGGGAGAGGCGGAAGCGGGGACGTCGGAGGCGGAGGGTAGTGCCGCTGGGCGTCGCGTCGGTCAGTCGCCGCAGCAGCAGCAGCAGCCGCCGCGCCGTCGGAGCAACGAACCCCAATCCGGGCGGAGGCCGGTTTGCCTAGCGGGTCTGCGCAGGTTTACATTTGGCACCCGCTCACACATACTACATAAAACGTGAGGACCACATACGTACGAATCCCTCCGTGACACCGTTTCTGCCATTGCTACTTACGCAATACATTGGCTAGAGAAATGAGACATTTATTCTTTTTATCCATTATTGGAGCAACGAACAAGCAGACGTTTACTTGAATTCAACATTTAAACGTTCGCTCTGAGACACACAATGCTACATATAGCATGTATTGTGATTTTGAAGGTAGCTACGAATTGAAAACTCTCACAACCTGTTTTGGGAGCACATTTAATTTTGCATATCGACACACGCTAACGTTATGTTCACTTGATTATGGTACAATAAAGATATATAGGCTACAGTAATAAAAGCTCTAGAATGAAAATGTATATTACTGTTGTTATTTTAATTTTAACTTTATAGGAGTAGTTTGCTTTAAACTGAAAGATATGATAGATATGATAAAATGAAAGAAAGGCTATTAAGTCCTCGCCCATGGGAGCAATACAATACAGTGTTTGTTTCGGTTTTCGTTTAAAAGCGCACAAAGAGTAACCATTTTGATATACATTAACCATCGTAATAATTACCTGCAGGAATTTGATGATATTTATGTTAATATAAATTGAATTTAAATAAGAAAAAATGCATGAATGAAGCAATGTTTTCTCTCAGAGTTTATAGAAGTGAAGGAAGCTCCGCCTAATGCCATCTGTTGTATTCAACAACTTATAAGACTAGTGTGGTGTAAAAGTAATCACAGGGTAACAAGTAAGCTCCTGGAAAGGGAAAAAATCAAGAAAAGTTTTATAATGACATTTTTAGGTGATCTGTTTAGAAAGATAGAAAGAGGAAACGGGGAAAACTAAGGTTCGTCTCCTTCCACCAATAAAATAACTCGCTCATTGATCTTCGTATAGAGAACTCGGAGACACAACAGCTTTTCGCAGTTTAAAAAAATTGGGCAATCATTTGATTGTATACACTTATTAAAAAAACATTTTCTTTGGTATTTGGAGTTATTTATAACCTTTAAAACATTGTCGTCGTCGTCGTCGAACATACAATTTCATTAAATATTCTTCGGCTCTCGTTGAAAGCCCTCATATATTTAATAATGTTTACATTTATTGGTTTATGAATATATTGAAGTAAATTTTCCTTGTTAATGCCGTAGAAAAATATAGTTAAATGTAAGACAACTTTGCAAATTTTGTAAAATATTTTAAGTACGTCTAATCAGTAACAATTTGCGAGTGTGTTGCTAGTCAATCTTCATAACAACTGTAGAATATTCAGTCATCACTCATCGCCTAAGATCTTCTCATCATATTCAACATGAAATACTTCAGGTGCGGAATTTTTTAAAATGTTTGTGTATTGGTTGATATTCGACTCACGTGATGCTCACCATCAATTATCTGACTCTCTGAAACGTGGTGATGTGTTCGACTCGCAATGAGGAGGTAATTCTTTCCAGCTCCTTCCCTCGCAGAGGTTCCTCGTTTCCGCCTGGGCGCGGCCGCCCGATGGCCGGCGCTGCAACCGCGAGCGCGGATATCCCCGTGTGCGCATGCGTGGGTGCGAGCGGCGTCGCTCTAATTCCGCACAGCGGCGGCGGTGGAGAGAAAGGGAGGGGCGGGGGCGCAGGGCAGAACGGCGCTTTCGCGGCCGCGGGAGGGGGCGTCAGCGACCAAACCAGGCTTTGCGTAATACATTTATTGCGCGTGTTTGTTATAAATACAGAGAAAATAATAATAATAAAAAAAACAGTCAACGAGGGTGCATTTGAGGTACGGTGGTTGGGTGGTGGTTGAACCAGGGGTGTGTGGTTCTAGAAGTGGTGGCCACCGAAGTCGTGGCCACCGCCGAAGTCACCGCCTCCGTAGCCGCCGTCTCCGCCGTGGTGATGTTCCTTCACTGGGATGGGCACCGGGACTTTCACCGGGTACGGCACGGGCTTCTCCACGGTCACCGGGTACGGCTTCTCGACGGGCACTTTGACTGGGTAGGGCACCGGTTTCTCGACCGGGTAGGGCACGGGCTTCTCGACCGGGTAGGGCACGGGTTTCGGGACGTGGACGGGGTAGGGTCTATCAACGGGCACCTTGACCGGGTAGGGCACCGGCTTCTCTACGGGGTAAGGTACTGGTTTCTCGACTGGGTACGGCACGTGCTTCTCGACCGTCACGGGGTACGGCTTGGGGATGTGGACTGGGTACGGCCTGTCAACCGGTACCTTCACTGGGTACGGGACGGGTTTCTCTACCGGGTAGGGGACGTGCTTCTCGACAGTGACCGGGTAAGGCTTGGGCACGGGCACGGGGACGGGTCTGTCGACGGGAACTTTGATGTGGACGGGGTAGGGCTTGTCGACGGGCACGTGGACGGGCACCTTCACGTGCACCGGGTACGGCTGCGGCACGGGCACCTTGACGTGCACCGGGTACGGCTGCGGCACGGGCACCTTCTTCTCCACTACGACTGGGTAGGGCTTGTCCACGTGCACCGGGTAGGGCGCCGGGACGGGCACCTTCACCTCGTAGGGAACGGGCACGTGCTTGGTGACGGGCACCGGCACGGGCACGGGGCGGTCGACGGGCACCTTGACGGGGTAAGGCACGCGCTTCTCGACCGGGTAGGGCACAGGCTTCTCCACCGGCACCGGGTACGGACGGTCGACGGGCACCTTGACGTGCACCGGGTACGGCTTCTCCACCGGCACCGGGTAGGGCTTCTCGACGGGCACGTGCACCGGGTAGGGCTTGGGCACGGGCACGGGCACCTTCTGGGTGAGCGTGATGGTCTTGACGTGTTGGTGGCCGTGGCCGAAGCCGCCGCCGTAGGAGCCGAAGTCGTGGCCGCCGCCATAGGAACCGAAGTCGTGGCCGCCGCCGCCTCCGCCGAAGGACAGGCCGCCTCCGAAGCCGTGGGCGCCCGCGCCCAGGCCCAGGCCCAGGCCGCTGCCGTAGCCCAGGCCCAGGTCGAAGAGGCCGCGCTTGTACTGCTTGGTCTTCTCGTCGTCGTCGGGCGCGGACGCCTGCGCCTGGGCGTCCGACTTGTCCTGCGCCTCCTTGCCGGGCAGCGCCTTCGCCACTTCTTCCTTCTTCTTCTTCTCCTCGTCCGCCCCCGGCGCCGGCGCCGGCGCCGATGCCTTGGCCTCGGAAGCCTTGCCCTCGCCGGCCTTGGCGTCGCCCTCGGCGGCCGCCGCCGCCACCGCCGCGGCCAGCGCCAAAGCGCACAGTAATAACTGCAACATTCAGAATAAACGAGATTTAGTAACAGCCCAATGCAACAAATCTTAATACATTGCCCAGTGCATTTAGTTACGTGCGACATATTCACTTTCAAACTGTCTTTCCAAATTACATCTTACATTTTTAATGTCTTCAAATTTCTAAAGATTATAAAATTATTTCCTGAATTGTAAAGAATTGTATAAATGGTCAGTGGTGTCGTTGCAGTTCATGCGACCAAAAAATTTAACAGGTGTAACAGCTGAAGGTGGTACGGAGGTGGAATAGAGTGTTTATTCATTAGCCTAATACTTTAGACCTACCTCTAGTGTCACTCATTTCACGTATATCTGACCATTGTGAGTTACAAACTGACAGCAACACGATAATCCGAACTCCAAAATATTATGTAGATACTAATAGTTGGAAATTAAAATGTATATTTTATTTTACATCTGTTTAATTATCGGTTTGGTGTTTCTTCGCTTAAGAGTCCCCTGGTTAGCAGTTCTTTCATATATCTTTTCCTTTCCGCTAAACAAATTCGAAGACTGGAATTATACATATTTTAAAGTAATACGTTGAAGTAAAAGAAAATGCCGTTATATTATCTTTTCAAATGTGCAATTATTTAATATTGCTCAGCACTTTTACTTACGATAACCTCAATAGAACCCTACAATTACCACAATGTGTAGTAACAGTGAATAGTACAAGATGAAGATACGATGAAGATAATTAAATTATTCATACACGTTATTCATACACACAAATTTACTACTACAAATGACAGACGACTGAAAGAAATCTAGCGCAGAGTACTGATACAGAAACTGATGAAAAAGTCCGAAACTTATATCTGTTGTAAGTCGAGAGACCGCCGCTAGCGCAGCTGGTGGCGCTACGCACTGGCCATTGTTGCAACCACAGATTGCGAAGTTCGCACACGCCGCCAGGGGGCGGTTTGCTCTGCCTCTCTCACGCAGCGCGGGAGTTCGCTTTTGCACGTTCTAAGACTTGACCGTTTGGTTTCTGAAAACCTGTTTAAGAAAGATACTAGGAAGGCTCATTGGCAGCGTACTAGATTCCTGTGATATGTTCCCTGGTTCGAGTCGCGGATTGTGCTAGTTTCAGAAATACGTTATTTTCACCATATGTCTCTGCCCCCACCTCTAGCTTGGGAATTAAACTAGGCCTAGGCATGACAGGCACCCTTAGTACGTGGCAAAGACTGACAATTGTCTTAAAATGTCACGTACATACATATTACTTAATAAAATCACTAAAATTATTAAATAACAATCACTAAAATCTTTCTAGAGGCTCAAAAAGTGATTTTCAATTTTTCTTTTACTGTATTTTTAAAAACCTTACTGCAGGAGTTAAATTTTGTATTGTTACTTGCGATACATGTTGGCAATTGCTCGAGATGAATAAACCGAATTTTAAATATCGACATATAAAGTGAAATTTGTTTCCTGTGAACTTATCTTCCCTAATAGACATGGTATAAAGGAACAAAATGTACGTTCTAGAATGAATTAAATTTTGTTCCTTTTACTGGTTGTCTTAATACTTATGATTTCTTCAGTTTCAAATTTCAGGTTTTTTTTTATTTAGACATGAGATACAAAGAATGAAGGTAATATTTATTATTGTTGAATAGTTAATATTATATTTAAATATTAATGTGTCTAGATTAAATACAATTTTTAAAATATTGAAAATTAGTTGTATAAAATCAATCAAAACAGGAGAGGTTTAATTTGAGTATCCTGAATTTTCTTAATTGTGTCGTGTATTTAGATGTTAATCTCTGTGGGTATGAATTTAATAATTAATGAATTAGGTTAATTATTCGCTAATATAAAAAACAGATATTGTGAGAAGTATTGACATACATATTCTTAATACTCATTTAATATTATCAGATACTCTTTTTAACGAGGTCCTAAGAAATATCTACTTAGTACATTCTTAACGTAATTCCAGTCAATGTTCGTGCAGTAGAAGAAATACTTGTATTATCCATTTTACTAGAATAAAATATATTACAGTTCATCAAAATGTTATTGATGAATTGTATTGTAAGTTTAATACTGAAATAATTTAGTTATCTCTCGATAAGTATACCATAGTACGTATTAGCCTTTTTGTTAGTCTCGCTAAATTGTTACATTGTAGTTGAATATCTGCGTGTGATTTCTATTGCATACTTTTGAAATATTTCCTTCCATTGTTTTCATTGAGCTGTTATTTTCTTGAAAGAATGCTTTTCTTCCGCCTCCACGATACGATCTCTGAGGAGCGACTTTCTTCGGACGGCGCTGCGCCGCAGATAACATCGTTCTTTTGTTTTCCACACGTAAATAATAACAAAATTACGCGAGAATTCATTGCTGGATATTACATCTTGCCTCTTGCCTCGCAGCTGAGCAGGTTTCGATCAGCAATTTCTGCGACGGAAGTCGCGTAACACACACGTATTAGGGCGAGACGAAACGATCGCCAACAGGGAAAAAGCTTTCGTGGAAAGGGTTCGAACACGCGGGTGGTAACATGTGGGGATATCAGGAGGAAACGGTCGGGGAAAATTCGAATATGGGATTGCCAAGAATATATCGTCGTATAAATGTATGGATGGTCCTCTAAATGTATGGATGATCTGAGATAAAAAATCTTCTCTTTACCTCCGTCTCTGCCGTTCCTCCGATTTGAAACAGAACGCCAGAATGTGACCTCCAATTTGTCGTCACAGCTCATAGAACACACAAATGTTTGGTGCTTACAATAGCGACTGGACGTTTTGAATAATTGATTATTTGGTGTTTCCAGATGCTTGAAATACAATGCTTATGTCTCGTAAGGAAAGTGCATGTTATATCTCTGCGGCGGCGATGGTGAAACGGTTAGCGTACCGGACTGTTGAACCCAAGTTGGCGGGTTCGTTCAAGCCGTGGATTTTTGAGGGCGAAAAAATCCTTTGTACGCCTTCCTTCGGAGGGGAAGTAAAGCCGGCTGTCCCATGTTAGTAGATTTACTTGCATGTAAAAGATCCTCAAGCCTAAATGATGCCTCTGAGCTAAATTCAAATCGCCAGTTTCTCGCCCAAAATACACCTCCTTTCTCTGCTAATTGGTGAAAGGAGCATAGCGAAATTTGCGTGGTCAGACGGAGGAGCCAGCCTGATGGCCCGAGTCTCGCAAAATAAGGCATTAATTCAATTCAATTCAATATCTCTTGAAGAGGTGGTGGTCCTTTCCAGCTTGGACGTGAAATCCGAAGTCCATCTACTCGTCAGATTGCGGAGGATTTTCATCTCTGGGTGTTTCCACCAGGGGGGCACCGCCCATCCATACTTTTCCAACCTGTCTCCCAACATGAGTAGATAGTGTAGAGCGTATGAGTTTGATTGTGCGCACATGTGTGTGTGTAAGGGGAGATGAAGGGACAAGGATGAGGACACAAACATCATTCGCGGTTCCTTGTCCGTTCGTTAGGGTACTGTTCCGGCACTCACTTATTTTTGGAAATAGAAACGATGTATAATAATGGACTAGAGCTGACGAACATTGGTTTATACAGCTCAGAATTAGCATTGTTACTGTCTCTAGAGCATCTCTGACCTATAGATCTTCGGTATGAATCCCAACGGTGACAGGTTTTCGACTCCAGCTAGAGAGCTGGATCGAATTCAGCCGCGTCTGGGAGAGACTTCTAGCAAGCGGCTGTTCTGATCGGTAGTTTTCCGCGGTTTCTTCAATCAGGAGGATGAATCGTACCCTATCAAAAATAGCCGCGAACCTCGCGCGATATTTCCTTTCTATTTCTTGACAATTCCTTACCCCTTACTTACACACCCTTACATACAACCACACATGTAGACCAGTCCGAAGCGTAGAGAATGTTCTGATTGGGACCGTTACCCGTTGGGAACGTTCCCAACCACACGCACGATGAACACTGCAAGCTCCCGAGATAAAACGTTGAATTGAATTGAATTATGCCTTATTTTACGTGGCGAGACTCAGGCCATTAGGCCTGCTCTTCCGTCTGACCACGCAAATTTCGCTACGCTCCTTTCACCAACTACCGGAGAAAGGAGGTATTTCTTGGGCGAGAAACAGGCGACTTGAATTTAGCTCAGAGGCGTCATTTAGGCTTGAGGATCTTTTACATGCAAGTAAATCTACAAACATGGGACAGCCGGCTTTACTTCCCCTCCGAAGGAAGGCGTATGAAGGATTTTTTCGCCCTTAAAAATCCACGGCTTCGATCGGGTTTGAACTCGCCAACTTGGGTACAACAGTCCAGTACGCTAACCGTTACACCATCGCCGCCGCTAACGTTCTCTTCACTAACGGAAATAATAACCAAATCAAATGACTTGCTTGGAAACATCAGTGTCTCAAGCAAGCAGCGGAAAGCTACAAATCTTCGCCATATACTAGCTGAATTCAACCTTGCTACACAACTAGTGACGAAAATTCTTCACGCCGAGAATCCAACCGCAGGACTTCCTGATGAGAAACGCTGCAGTGTTTGTTTCGTGAGCTATCTCAGCCGGCCGGCTGGAGGAGGAGAAGGGTGTTGTATGGATGCGACATCGAAATCGATGTCGATGTTTTAAACATCGATGTGTTAACACCGATGTTTTATGAAGATCGATGTTTTCTGATCCATGATTTTTCTTTTCCAACGTTTTGTTTCTTAATGAAAAATTCTCCTGGCCAAAATACCGTCAATGTTAAAATATGAAATGATAACGAATGGTTACAATGTATTCAAGTGTTGTCCTCTTCTTTCATATTAATTTCGCAGGTTGAGATATGGTCAACAAATACGCTGTAGGCGTAGAGTCTGCCCCCTCTTCTCGTACTCTTCTTCCGAGAATTGATAAACCGAACACTGTCAAATTAAATTTTATTGCACACGAATTTAATGTTAGAGGTTACTAATCTAGTCTAAAAACATGGATGTTTTTCAACCTCGATGGTTTTTGGTCGATGCACTTTTAACTCGATGTTTTAATTTTGAACATCTATGTTTGTTAACATCGATGTTTTGTTATCGATGTTGCATCACTAGTTTGGAAGGGCGACGCCAGTTCCGACCGTGCATGTTGCACCGGCTTGCGTGTTGCGGCGGCGGCGGCGGTGGCAGGGACGGAGTGCAACGGCGACGACGGCGAAAGCGCGCACGCGCCCGCCCGTGACGCGCACGCCTCTTCCGCGACCTCCCCCTCCCCTCCCCTCCCCTCCCCTCTCCTACCAAACCCCCAGCCGAGGGATTTAAAAAGTTTTGGAGCTGTGTTTCGCAATCAGATTGTTCCGCGGAAGTCTTTAGAGAATTACCTCGGTCACTCCCAGGTCTCATTATGGGATCACTCCGTGATGGGTTCTGTGGAGAGTAATGGTTTTCTCATTCATAATCACGTCATAGCGCAGTGGATAATATCTCAATGATCTCTGACGTGCGTGTTCAAACTAGGTTGAGGTCGCCTGATTTTGGAAGATAGAGAATTTACGCGGTCCAGTGGCGCGATTGCTGCATGTTAGAGAACCCTTGAATATCGCTAGACTATTCTAGGTTAAATTACTAATCGAGCCAATATATGCGCCTTATCAGATTTTGGGCCGGTTTTGCTCTCTCGGATCGCAGGACGCGCATGATACTGCGTTGGTTCAACAACCACTTAAAACGTTAAACGAGGGTTATGGAACGTAGGCCACCCTAGTTTACGTCCCTCAGACGACGGTGATATACTCGTCAACGGTGATATACTACTCAACTGGATGCCAAGACCGGTTTCGAAATTATTCATCTCAGTCATGCCTCAACCATTAATACTAACAAGCGTCTCCATGGCTCTTGCATGTTAATTGAAACAAAATGTGTTTTGCTTATTAAGATATAATACCGATGTGTAATACACATCAGTATTATCTCTAAGTAGACATTGCTTCAAATGCAAAATTAATCCTTTACCATTTTTAATTGAAAAGTTTTTTTATTTACGAAATGCTGTATTTTTAAAACTTTCAGCAACAATACAGTTGAAAGAAGAGGTACATGTAATAAAATATAAGTATTTTGATTTCATTTACACATTTGACCTAAAAGTGTGAGAATGTATTTCGGAGGCATGAGAACTCTTGTGAAACCCATTTGGGGGACATCCAGTACCGCTGTGCGTCTCTAGAAGTAGCCGAAACTTCTCTGGAATTTTTCTGCTGTGTGAATGGGCAATCGAATTGAATTAAACTAGTATGTAAACATCAATTAGTTCAAATAGTTTCCGTCTTTTTTTTTAGAATCCGTGAGACAATAATTAACCTTTATTTTCGGTTAGAACCTTTACAATTTGATTACAATCTTTTATATTTTTCGTATTCTATTGATTTTCGAAAGGTTAAATTTTATGTCCTAAATGTGAAAAGTGCGAGTTTTCATGTAGCTTAAAAAACTGAATTTCCGGTCTATATTTTATAGCAAGAGAGCATAGCTCGCGCTAGATTCTTTGGGCAAGGCACGGTAGACTAGTGGTAGAGAATTCTTAGGAATGAGAAAACCAAAACTAATAATGGAATATTATGCATGTTACTGTTTTGAATACAATTTCGCACTTCACATTCATTGGCAAAACGTGATCACTTCCGACATTTAGTAAAGACTATCTTAACAGCTCCCTTTTCTTAACCCATCATTTGACTGAACACTCATAAGGCTCGGCTTAGCTTTAAAAAAATTCTAAATCTGGGTACGATTCGCCTTTGTTTCGTGATTCACGTTGCCATCCAAACGAATCGGAAGAGATGTACGGGCCGGGTCTGGCCATAAGGTTGCAATTTGAAGACGCTTGGTGCGGTGCCGTGAGGTCCGACGACACTTCCTTACGACGTTATGGTTGGGCGGCGCCCTAATGCCCGAGGAGATGGCACATCGCGGTGGGGGAAGTGGAAGTGAGCTCCCCTCGGGCTTCCTTTTATTACACGGGAACCACCACGAATGACACGGCAAAGGCGCTTCCGTACACAAACAAATTGAGGTGCGTTTATTGCATCAGGAGATACAAAATACAGCGTACGTACGTTCTTGGAAATAAGGTAATGGCGACAATTATATTGAATTATATGTCGACATGGTCCTGGATTTATTCTGGCTTTTTGAGAATATAATTAAACTAGGAGTGTAAATATAAACTTGTACACTTTCAGATACGTGCGGTACTGAACGATAATTCTCAAAAACTAATACCTATGTCGAGGTTTGAATGTTTGTAGAATATCATACTTTTGACCAAATAATACTTTGAACCAATTTATAATCTCTCAATGATGGGATTGCAATTATTACATTGTGGTTCAACAATATTTTCTAATTTAAGCTTTTTTTGTTCAGAAACATTTGTCATAGGTCGTGTTTTGTTTTATGATATGATTCCTTTGTTCAAGAAATTACTGTTTGGTTATAATAATTGAAAGTCATTCTTTGTTCTTTTCCAGAATTTTGCTTTCACTCCTTCCTTATTAAAAGCAAGAGATAGATAAAAATGGTAGCCTTCGAGTAAAAATGTTTTCTTTGACATTGAAGAGGTATCGGTTGTGCATTTCTTCAGCTTCAAAGTAATGTTGGTTCGAAAAACTGGAAAGAATGTCATGTCGCTTTAATGGTTTTCAATCGTGCAATATTTTCAAAAAAATCCGATAGAAAGTAAAAGAGAGTGCCTCACTTTAGGAAATAAACAAGAAGGGATCAATGGAGAATCGTATGTTGCAAGTAACGATACGTATTTACCAAGGCCTCGTCTTTTACTTATTGCTATAAAAAACTACTTTACATTTTTTGCGTCATTGAAAAACTCCTACTACTCCTACAACTAATTTTTGTCCGTTTTCAATAGATTTATGAAAATTAAGAGAATTTAAATGTTCAGTAAAACACCATAAACAATGCTCAAGAATAATGATTATGCTGAACGTGCGTAGTTCAACAAAGGTTTCTGCTTATTTCAAAATTGATGGAAGACGCAACTGAGGATAGCAGTTACATGGTTTCCCTCTCTGGCGAAACTAACTACTGCCTGGCAACCCCACGAGCGGACCCGTTACCCTAAGAACCGCCAGAAGGAGTGATTCTTGATGGCGTAACGGGCCGCGTGTAACAGTTTACTCCGTGCACGAAGGCGCCACTCAGAGCTCTTCGACCTGCACTCGGCCGGACCGGACACTCCGATCGCCGCCCGTCGCCTATACTCGTCTCCAAATATCTGCCTACGTCCAGAATAGAGACGGGGCTACGTTGCGAACAGCGTTTACCCAACTGGGATACATCTATTCCAGTTTCTTCGAAAAGAAATTTAGCCGATGATGATGCATTCTGTAAATGTGCACTACTCTTAGTTATCTCCTAGCCTTATAAAACTAATAAAATAATTAAAGATGTTGTCATTGCCAACAATATTTTTTAATGCTATAGCAGCTTTCGATGGCTTAGCCATCATCATCATCAGTTGTCTGATACAAGAAGAAAAAAACAAAAAAAACATTAAAACTTGAATTAACAACAAGATTATGATAATCTTACCACAACACTTATAAAACTAGCCATCCTCCTCTCCTAATATTATTTGGCAACATGGAAATGGTCTGTAGATGTTTTGAGCGAGAGGCATAGCTAAATGACGCGATTTGCAATGGAGAACAGTTTGATTGACATGATTTTCAAATTGCAGCCAATATACATGCCTTTTTTAAGTGGCCTATGACATTAGGTAAATTTTACACTTCCTGCCTTAAGAAATGAATATTTTTAATTCATTAACAGTCGCCCTCCTCGTAGCTTCAGAAATGTGATTACCACTGTTCAAATGATTCAATTTATGAGGCAAGAGGTGTAACAATGGCCTAATGGCATCGGCCACTAAAAAAATCGAAGTGAATTCGAAGATGTCTATTCAAGAGCTGTGCGACTGCTGGACTTCTGGCTCTCGCGGAAGGGCTTCGAGTCCTCGGTTGCCAGCTCAACGGCCGCTTCTTGCCACAGAACTTCCTTCGCAGCGGGTGCTGAAAATGCTCTTCACACACAATTTAGGCTCCAACGAAACATGTTCTGGCTCATTTATGGAAATCGTCCTCGGTTGGAAATCTCTTTCTGTATCTTACTGAAACGCCGTTATTGGGCATGCGTTGTTTTTATATACTCTGTACGTCAAGACATCCCGCAGAAAAACATGAAAGACGACACCACATCGGGATATCTTATCGGCTACAGAATAATTACTATCATCTCTTGAATCTCCGATAGTTCACAAAAGTCATAAAAAAACTTTGAAGTGATACTATCTGCACAGAAAGATGTACTTTGAAGCTGATGTGCAGAGCTATCTGCACGTTCTGATCTCGTTCCGAACATGACCTTTTCGTTCCGTGTTCACTTCATTGAGAAAAGAGGAAATACTGATAATCTGCATTGAAAGAAATCTAGGGCACTTCTATGTCGAATGAAAACAAAACAACCCTATGGGAACAACCTGTTCCGCCAGGTCAGGGGAACGCGCGGGGTCGAACACGGTTGACGCGGTTGACGGCTCGACCTGCCCGGGAGACAACTGTCAACCAACACCGCTCAGTTATTGAGTAGACGCACTCTTTAATGGAACTTCAATAACTCGAACCCTGAAATTTGAATTTTATTCATTAATTTCCATCGCGTACTTTCTTGAATTTTTGTATTCTACCCTTTAAATATTATTTTATTTCTTCTTTAATTTTTTACACACTTTATCTCTTAACTCTTGATAACTCGACTTTTTTACTTCAGGTTTCAGACGTCGAGTATGCACTTGCAAGCAGCTAGCTTGATAATTTATTTAAAAAGAACAGTCGTTGAGAGCGATGACGAGTCAATGATTACGGTTTTTCAAAATCATAGAATTCTACATAAATTTCACTTAATTGCAGCGTTGGTCGAAGCTTGAAAATATGACATATCTTGTAGAAAAAAAACTGTCTCATCATAAGTAGTATTAATTGGAGTGTGACCATTTTCCATCGCTTTGCTATTGCGCACAGTACACGACTGTCGTGATTGCGGGCCAGGAAGAACAAGGAGTTCTGTCTCCAATTCACCACATGCAAGCCATGAAGATAAACGCTACACGAGCACTGAGGCTTCAACATACTTGTAACACTTTTTACGATGGGACCACGCCTCCTTCCTCCAAACCAAACGGCACACTGCTTCCTACTATTTGACAGTTTAAGAGTGAATTGTTCAAATCAATCTTTGACTAACAAATCAATTAGTTGGTACTGAAGGTGAAGTGGCAACTCTGAATGATTTTCGACCGATTTTTGTAGCAGATTTTTCGTATTATTTTCTCATCAGTAATATATATCGTAATTCCAGTTTTTCTGCTGCTTCTACCAAAAAAGTTTGAGACATCTTAGATGCGCAAGAAAAGTGGCACATCTCAAGTTGTGAGCAGATGAATGATTTTAATCAGAGTGGAGTCATTTTTTCTTTCGAGAGAAAATACTTCGTTATGAAGTTTTTGCTTCTGAAAATAGACAATTTTCGAACGTATTTGATTCATTGAACTCAAAAATAACGATTTTTAGATGAATCACGTTTCACGTGCATCGTCGACTTGTGCTTGTCTGGGCCGCCTTCCCTCATTACTGTCCCGTATCCCGAGCTTGTAGTTTCTTGGCACCCAACCGGCACGCCCTTTCCCCTCGTTTCCGCATCACCGCCAGAGGCGCTGCGGTCGCGACCGGCTGCCGTCGCCCGCAGCGGCGACGGCGGCGGCGGTGGTGGCGGAAGTGTTGAGGGGGCGTGGCCGCCCGCGATCGACGAAGACGCGACCGGAACTAGTCCGTCGTGTCTCGCCTCCCGCGCTGGCCTCGCCCCGTGAACCGACTCACTCGACCCGTCCTCGGGAATTGCCCTGGATTCCACCTGACCGTGGGTGTGACATGGCGCGCGCGTGGGTTAGATACGTCTTTTCGCACCTCGGATGCCAAATGCGCCGTGTTGCCTTTGGAAGAGGGCGTGACGTGTGCAAGTTATTGGTCCTTTCTCCGAATTTGACATATTTTGAAAGAACATGTTGCTGAACTGGTTATCATTTCCTCCGAAAGGGGCAGTCTATGCCAAGTGAGGATGGAATACGTTAGAGGCATTTCACATAGGAAAACATTATATTCAAAAACATAAATCAATAATATGTTAAATGTAAATACTATAAATAAATTTTCATAGAAAAATTATTATATTGGTATCAATTTTCAAATAAGCATGTTTTTGAAATGCTTATGGCAAAACGACTAAATTCCATTCCGCAATTAAAATTATTTTTTTTAAATGTTTAAACAATTTATTTATTTTAATGAAAATTTAAACTTTTCTTCATTATAACATTCAAAAAATATTTCCTCATTCCAAAGCACGATAACAAATATCGTCAATGAGATGAAGTGAATCACTTCATGAACTCATAAAGCAAAATATCACGCCCTCTACAAATTAATTCTGCATCAAAATATATAAATGACGTTTAATTGTTAAATGAAATTAAAATGAATACATTTTTCCAGAACGTATCTCACTATTGATATCTGACTTCTGAAACAATTTTCTTCGCAAGATTTGTCTCTGATTGGAAGTACACACTTTTTATTATTATGGATTCGTATATTACTTTAAATAAATAATAACTTTTGTAACAAAATCATACAAAGTAATTACGAATATTATCATGAAAGCCTAAAAAATGTGTAATTCACTCTTTCCATTGATATGAACCGACAGATGCAAATAACGATATTGTGTGTGTCTTTAGTACCCTGCATCCGCAATGATGTCTGATACTTGAATTAGGTCAATGCAGTTTACAATTGGTTCTTACGTAATTAAGGACGCTTCCATCACTTTAACGTTCTTCCGAGCTTCAAACGAGTTCTTATTTTATTTCTACGATCGTATTCAACTATAATATTTTTACAAACATGACAATTTGGAATGTATACGAACATTTCTGTCAAAAAATGTCGTTCTTAAAATAATGTCTTATAAATCCGAGTTATTGCAAATTCACCATATTCAATTCTAAGTATTGAATACAACACAGTTTAACATAAAGGATTATTCCTCTTCTTTCAAAAAATTAGTTACATTACGTGATGACTGTTAGTATTATTTGTATTCTGATGACGATCTGCTGGTTGACTTCCAACCTGTCAACGAGGTGTTAGCATGTCAACGATATATTATCACGATATATCAATGCATACAACATTCATACAGCAGCGTGACGAAGATATCAGTGTTACGCTCTTGTATCAGATAGACGGGTGCCCTCTACGCTCCGTAAACATCCGTCAAAGTGTGTTCGGGAGAACACCTTGGCGGAGAAGCCTGTCCAAACCTCGGTTTGTCGCACTGTGCCAAAAAGGAGTCGTTAGAAAAGTGCAAGGTACCGTATGCACTGTGCGTTCATCCGGTTATTTCATTGCGGCAAATGTAAAGAATCTTCAGAGTAAGCAACGCAAACCGCACGAAGTCGATGACTCGCGAATGATATCTCGAAATATTTGTTTAGTCAGAACTATTAATTACAATACATTGCTCGTGAGTTTTTCCTTATGATGAAATTATTAGATGTTTGTAAAAATCGAATATATCTCAATCTTTTGAACAGTGATAATGAATTATTCAATAAAAAAGAAATAATTATTGAAGCGCTTCGTTTTAATCAACAAAGAACACAAAAAGAGTAAATATTGATCCTTGTTTTACTATCAGTTATCAGAATTATTTCTTGCAAACTTTTGAATTTAGACTACACCTCAATGACGATCTTTTGGTCAGTGACATAAAAAAAATTTCTCATATTACTAATTAAGAACATTTTAATCTGCTATCAATCGATATTACGTTATTGATTGTGTATCCCTCCATGTGTATCTTTTCCCTTGCAATACTATCAACAAAAACACTTGTTAAAATCAGTCTAATTTGAACTCACTCATTAGCCCATGAATTTGATTCTTTTAGACACATATCATTACTATTAAAGTGCAGATTATCGGTAAAATCGATAAAAATTCTCTCTTACGAGAGAGTTGGAGAAAGCAAACTAATTCCATTCGTTGTGGGTCTTTCTTTTTATCACTTTCCAATATAATCTTCACTAATTACACGAGTTTATAATACTTCGCAATGTTGTTCATATTGTTTATACGTATAGCAGGTAAAAATTAATAACGGTAATGTATTAATGTGTTCAGTTCTTTTTTATATTCAGTACTTTTAGCGGTATGGTTTGTAAACTTTGATTCTATGGAAGACGGAATTCCCCTTTGCTCACGCGTTGTGACTACCAGTGCACCGGCGCGAAGGGGAACGTGGTACTCGTCCCAAGAAAGGTCCTTTTTGCTTCAGGACCGATGTGAATTGGATTCTAGAGAAAACTACGCGGTTAAGAATGATATTGCAACCGTACCATTCAAGATCATCCATATGTATTACGATTTGACGCTTTGACATTTCGTTTTTTAATGAATATTGTTGATAGAAGCACATTATAATAAAACGTTTTGATCCAAAAATTTACTGTAAGTTCTCCGTTTCGTATAGTTGTCGACATCACTTGCGAAATATTAATTGGAAATGCACGGATTCTTAATCTTATATTCCACGATTAACAAGTAATAATATTAAATGATTATTTTTGATTCAGTTTGTTCCGTTATATTTTTCTACTTTCGGTCGACAATGAAGTTGTAAACACGGAGACGGTTGTAGTTTGAGGTATCCCTTGACTTCGCTTTGTGGTTGTGCTGAGGCACCGGATTGCTGGCAAGATATTGACCGCGGAGTTCCTCAAGACTGCAGAATTAATGCAAATTGGATTTAGGCAATTCGGTTTAGATTTGCAATTTAACTGAAAGTTCCAGATGTTTCATTACAAATCAAATACACATTTACGGTAGATTTTTTAAGTGGATTGATTTATTATATTAATAATAAATCTACATTATAATGAACCGTTTTATAATTGCGACAATTCCAGTGTGGTTAACTTTCTTCATCCCGCTCTCTTTGAAATTATCTACGACAATAACCAATAATTATTAAAGACACAGGTGCCATGATACTATTAATATGTGATCCCCTGTGAACAACCTATAATTTCATGACAACTGACTTATCAGTTTGCTCCGTTATGTTATTTTTCTTTCGCTTATAATTACTGCTAAATAAAGTCGTACACATTGTGAGCTGTAGGTATCCGTGGAGTTGTGTGTGTGTGGGTGTGGTACTCACCGCGCAGGTCCTCATGGCTGCGGGAGCGGTGCGAGACTGCGGACGGGGAGCGGCGTCGACGGGGTGGTTATATACGCGCGTGCGGGAGGGCGCTTTCGCCTGTGCCGGGCAGGAAGCGGAGGGCCCCCTCGGAGCGAAGCGCCGCGTTGCGCCACCCCGCCCCGCCTCCGCGGATTCCTCTCCACCGCCCCGCGGGCCCCGCGCCGCCCCCGCCCCCGCACGCCCCCGCCGAGACGTCTCGCGCGCACAGCGCAGCGCCGCCGGGATGAAAGCGAAGCTGGCGCTCGCTCGCGCGCGCGCCGCACGCGGGAGGGAGCACTGCGCACCCTGTCGACGACGCGCCGTTTCCGCACCTGCCTCCCGCCCGTCGCTGGCGCTGCCGGCCCCCCGTTTCGCGTGCCCACGGCATGGCTCCGTCCCTGTCGGTTCCAGCCCTTTCTCTCTCCTCTCCACTCAGCCTCTGTCATCTTCATCCATTGCTGCTTTGTCTTCACCCTCTGACTTCCCATCGTATTCCCGCTTCTCTCCCTCTATTGTCATCTGTTCGCTCCACATCGCTTCTGTTCTCTTCATCTACGTCTCTGTCGACTTCTCATCAGGTCGTTTACCTGTCTATTCCGCCCAGTCCTCTCCACCACTTTTTTTGTCCTCTTCAATCCCCTCATTTGTCATACCATCACCTCTAATCTTGTCCTTCATCTATCTTGACGCTCTGACGCCCCTTCTCTGCTTCATTTTATGTCTTGTGTTTTCTTATCACCCCATTTCTTTCATAATGCATCCCCATTATTTAGTTTCTCTCCACTCATCCGCTACTAATTTAACGCACCCCCCATCTCTGACCTCTCAGGCCGTTTTCTCAGTAACACCACCCCCGCCCCGTTCTCTTTCCCTTCACACTTCCGTCTCCGTCGTCACCGATCTCCCTCTTCGCCACCCCTCTTTTTCATCGCCCATCCCCCCGCCGACTCCGACTACGCACTATCCCGTCCCCGCCTTGTTCCCGTGCCTCCCCGTCCGCCTCGCCCCTCCCTCCGCCGAGCGGTGCGGCGTGGGCGTCACCGGCCTGCGGAAGCTGGCAGGCGCGCGTCCAGAAGCAGCGAGTCCGCTTCCTGCGTTCCGAGCGGGGGGCGGCGCGGGGCGGGGCGGGGGTGACTTCGCGGTCCAGCGATCACGACGCGCCGGCCGCTCTTCGGAGTGAGTTGACGCAACGGACTCCCGTTGGCGCGAAAGTGGAGGGGGCTCGCGCGCTTGGGCCCTTGAGGACTTGAGCCGCGCCTCCACAGCAGCGAAATCGTGTTAAACCATCGGCGGTTACCTCGTCTATCTTGTTACACATATAATCCTTTATTTTTTGTGTGGTTTTTATTGTTATGTTCAAGTATCAAATATACTGGAAATATCGGCGACCGAATTGAACTGAAGAGAGCTGAATTAAATTATTGAACGCCGTAGAACTCGCGACTGATATTGTAAAGCAACACTTGCGTCATACGTGTTGGAGAAGTTTGAGGATTATTTTACTTACTGGCAATGTTAACAGCAATCATTACGCTCTTTTGTGGTAAAGATTTGTTTGTGGCTGGCACAAACAATCATTACAAATGAAGTGAGAAAATAGAGAAAACGAATTGTGATTTTCTTTATAAATTCTAAATATTTGTTGAAGAAAAATTGGAAAGGCAGAAGGTATAAATGTAATCTGCAACACATGCCTTGGTTACGGGCTGTTTCTGACACATCTAGCATCCAATACTCAAAACAATGGATTCTGATGGCCACAAATCTCAGTTTTCAATTCAAAAAGTGTTACTCTTGTGTGTAACGCCTTAATGTAAAAATGTGACTTTTTTGGATTCATACATTTTGGGGGGCTCTGATTTTGTAGACGTCTCCACTTCGTAGTTAGAATGGGGCTGTACACGTAGGCTTCCGCGGCTCGAGTCCATTACTTCTAGGCTGTTCGGGTGACGCCGCGTCCTTGGCAGATAGGCCGACGTTTCGCCTGTCATGTCGCAGGCTTCTTCAGGGTACTGAGGTACTTTGGTCAGTACCCTGAAGAAGCCTGCGACATGACAGGCGAAACGTTGGCCTATCTGCCAAAGACGCGGCGTCACCCGGACAGCCTAGAAGTAATTAGAATGGGGCTGCACAATACTTCGAATTCAGAGACAAAAATATAACGAGAATACTACTAAAATAAGCTTTGCTAAACTCTTTATCCCATGAGGATATCGGATGTCTGGCTGCGTTGGCTCCGAATGACAAGTGTTGCCGCTGCCGCTCTGACTGGGAGGTCCTAGAGTTCAAGTTCCGTCGGTGTTGGATTTTGGACTTCCCAATCTTCCTCTGCTTGGATGAGAATTTTAGTGCCTGGCTAATCTGGTAGGTAGTTTTTCGTGGATTCTCCCGTTAATGCCAGACGAATACCGAAGCAGAACCTTATACAATAGTCCACGATCTTCCAGTCCTCATTCTCGTCCCCTCCTTTCACGCGTACATGCTCTAGACGTCAACACATGTGGGGGGGGGGGGCTAGTCGGGAGCTTAGAGCGTTTGCAGGTTAGGGCACGGCCTCGCTGTCTGTCCTCGCCGCCAGGTGACTGTAGGGAGTCGCAACCATGGCTCATTTGTTAGGCAGCACCTCAATGCGACCTACCTATCTGGCTAGTGTCGAAAATCTTTCTACTGTCGGGACTTGAATTCCAGAACCTTCCGGCCAGTGGCCCTTCAATATCATCAGTTTATTCCCTACTAAGTCGGTAGTAATATAATAACCCAATAGAAAACAAATAAAATTGTTACCATATCAATTTAGCGATTACGATAAGTTATATATAGGAATATTTTTAGAATAAACTTTAAAGCACATACACTATGTGATCAAAAGTATCCTGCCACGTCCAAAATGGTGTTATGCTGTGGTCACGTTTTTCATGGAGGGTGTTTGCACCCTTGTTGTTATGTGTCGCACTATCACGGCACAAGCCTACGTTAATGTTTTAAACATCTTCTTGCTTCCCATTTTTGAAGAGAAATTTGGGGATGGAGATTGCATCTTTCAACACGATCGTGCACCTGTTCATACTGCATAGCCTGTAGCGGAGTGCTTACACGACAAGTCCTGTAATGTACTGGCCTGCACAGTCCTGACTTGAATCCTATCGAACACCTTTGGGACTTTTGGAACGCCGACTTCGTGCCAGGCCTCACCGACCTACATCGATACGTCTCCTCAGTGCAGCACTCGATGAAGAATGGGCTGTCATTCCCCAAGAAACCTTTCATTACCTGATTCAAAGTATGCCTGTGGGTGGGCCAACACCCTAATGAATTCCAGCATTACCGATGGAGGGCGCCACGAACTGGTAAGTAATTTTCAGTCACGTGACAGGATACTTATGATCACATAGTACCTACGACATTTGGTGGAATTTATCAGCAAGTTTTGCGGTATCGGTAATAGTGATTGTGACTTGCTGGTTATATAGGCTTGTCCACTTCTCAATTTCTCATTCAGAATGCGAAGACCGTATTTCTGTAATCGGACGGGTACTTTGTCTAGTAACTCATTAGACTTCCACATATTAAATTAGCAGTATACTTAATCTACTAATACTAGAACCATCGGGTGTTTTAGATATTTTATTTCTCGTGAATGTTTTGCACAGGAAAAATTAGTTGTTATTTTTTGTGGTAGTACCTATTGTATATTTATATTCTCAGCAGGTTAAGTTCCCTTACTATAATCATGATGCAGATACGTAACCGAAAGGTGTAAAAGAGTAAAAATCTTACTACACTCCTATTTTAGGATATACCTCCTTATGCGGTTGTTTTTAATCCCGTCCAAGAGTCTAAGGGTTGAGATACGCCTCCATCATCCAAACTAGTGTTGGGGGATAGAATTGAAACTCCATCAGGTCCATCTTCTTTTGAAAGACTAGTCGAAAAATTACTGAAAATATAATATCAGCAGTAAAGATAGATATTTAGAGAGGTAGATACGTTTTCATGGGACCCCGTGCAGAAAGTCGAAATGGATCCGTCTTTTATTTTGCCATCTTGATTTGGGATCAGCGAGCCTCCTGATTCGTGTCCCTTGTCTTCGGGAATTCCGATGTCGCGCACCGGTTGCACCAGCCTAGCCACGCCCCTGCGTAATACGTCTCCTCATATTTGTGTTCATTTGTGTGATAAATCATATTATTCGTTTGTTCACGAATTTTCTTTCAATAACGAACCTGAAAGTGACCTTATTGTGGCGTTGGGTTGGGAAGTATCTCATACTCCTCTCTTTCTTATCTCTGTCACGCGTTGTGAAGCTGCGTATTTTGCTTCCTCGTTCTCGCAATTCGCTGCGCTCCAGAGATCATTGGTGTCCTCGTTGACGCAACAGACTACCGCTGAAAGTTGAGACGCATGTACACGATTGGCAGTCGGATGGAGGAAGTAGATTCTGAGCGTAATTTTCCAATCATGCATTGAGTCACTTAAGAGAGCGTTACTTCATTGTTAACTGTCACTCCATTTTATTGTTGTCATCATCGAGTGAATCCCGTGTTTCAGTTTCTTGCTCTGTATACTTTTATGAATAGACAACGGTGCCAACGGTGTGGGGGTGCAGGCAACGCCCTGACGATTAGAATGGCGGGAACTGGAGATCTGCGTTTTCGGTCTCGGTCTAATACCAGAAAAAACCTTAAGTTGTCGAATATAAAGCAAGTGAAGTGTGGGAAGTCAAACTCGTAGACCGTTTACTGTGATTGTTGATTTCCGTGCTTTCCCTGATCACTTCCAGATAAATGATATTGTTTGATTGATAGTGATTCCGGGCGCGTCAACGTCTGAAGACATTGATCTCGTAAGTGTGGTGCATGATTTTATCAAGCGGTATTTTTCCCCAAAAAATATCTCCCACCACCGGGGCACTGACCAACCTGGTACAAGCTCGAAGCTCTCGACTAGTCTCCCGGCATATGTGGTAGTGTAGTGACTGGAAGTGCAGGTGTGGAATGTATAAGTGAGACAAGGCAAGGAACAGGAAGGAAAGATCGCGCGCGTTTCGTGGCCAGTGAGTTCAACTACTCCTGCATTCGCCAGATGTTAATCAGAGAAACCACGTAAAACTACCGATGAGAGCAGCCAGTCGATAGAATTCTCCTCCAGACAACAAGTGCACTTGGCCTAGCTATCCAGCATGTATAGAAAATCCTGCCGCCGTCAGGTCTCAACCCTTAGGACCTGCCGGTCGTAAGCACTGCCCATCAATTGATGCCCTGAGCGACCTAATTCGGTCTCTTTCAGATGAACAAACGAAAAATTGCAAACTGATCAGATAAATATATTAGGGAGCAAATGGATTTTTGTAAAGATGAAGTTGGACGTTGTAAAACGTGAAATAATAAAATTGTTTACAAAATGGAAGGTAGGGGACTGTGGCAGACGGGAGCTAGTATGGAGAAAATGTATGAAAGAAAGAATGATGGGCAGAAGGAATGGTGCAGGAAGATATGAGAAACTAGAAGAGGCCCCGGAAGGCCAAAGAAAAGACACATTATTTCCCCAGGAAGAACAAACTGAAAGCCTCATTGGCAGAAGAAGAGGTAGAGGACTAAGAAAAAGAAGAAGAACACGAAAGATGAATTTCTTTCATCAATTTCTCTAAATCTCTACTAGGGTTACATGGGAGGGTTACATCACGACGTATCTTCCCCTTCTTCACTGGCGAACGTGGAAACAAAATGAATCCAATAAATAAATCGAAATATTCACGTTTTCTCAGCTACTTCTCTGTATCCAATCTATTTGACAGTCTGTTCGGAGGATAAAAAATGCCGGATATAAAATTATCGATCATTCAAGATTTTTTACAAGCCAGGAAGTTGATATGTCACGACGAATATTTTCACACTCTCCAACCACCTTCCAGCAAGAATTGAACCTGCGAATTCGGATTTTATAAGAAGAACCTCTACACTTCAGAGAACTTGCATCATTTTTCATGTTTTCTTTGGTGACTTGATAGATTTATACGTCAGAAATTACATTATTTTTTCATTTCAGATCTTTCAAATAATAAACACGTTACCCCTACATTTAATGAAATAATATAGTCACCGACGGTGACTCTACTACTGTGTGTACACGTAACTGATTCAAGTGGGTTCCCAGGTTCATGACGCGTAAATTTACAACACACTTTGCGAGGAACTGCTCGTTTACACATTGTGCTTTCTCATTTAGAAAGGGAAAGAAGTTTGCCGCATGGCACACAAAGTGCAATTTTTTTGAGTCTCGATGCATCGCCACTTCAGACTTTCTCCCGGCTCTCTTCCACGCAATATCTCTCGTTTCTTCTCTGAAAATCAGGGATTTGCACGTTTGTTGCCGGAAAGAAAAGTCCCAACTTCTTATGGACTTATGGACAACTTCTTATTGTATACGTTGCTTTGCTTGTAACGGTACGTTCTGTGGAAGCGAACGCTGCAACGCATCTTAGGTGTCTGGTTGAGTGGGTGGTGATATGGGTTGCTCAATAGTGTCACTCAATATTAATTACGTCATCAGGAAAGTAACTATAATAAATGTTATTCTTAGCGTCTTTCCTTTTTTAAGGATTTCAACAGAAATACCTTTCCGGCAATGAAATATACTGGTTTTAATCTTTTATTCATTCATTTATTAAATAAGAACAATAACTAGTAATACAAACCTGTAGGTGATAATTTAATGAATATTGCCTCTGGAATTACTTCGTAATTAATACGTCTTGTTCGTGCTGTGTTATGTTTTGCATTTTACAATCTATTACCATTCTATATTTCGTTTCTTATCTTTAGTTATAAAGGAATTACGAAACTTTTTTTAAAGGAAAATTATGCAGATTTATCACACAGAGTGAATCGACTTTTTAACATGTATGTTTTCAAAAGCGAGGGGTAACTAATTGTTTTTTTGACATTTTAAAATGAAGGAATGAACTAATATGACTGAACGTGTTATGATATTTTAAACAAATTTACTCTATATTTATTTTAAACCAGTTGAAAGTATTGTAATCTGATATCTGTTTTCTCTTTCTTATGCCAAACAATTATTGGCATTTAAGCCTTTGTTCCTATCTTGGGACCAAAACACGTAGTAGAGAGAATATGGAAAATAATTTCGCCATATTATAGAAGTGATTTCTGAAATTCAATTACATCACACTCTTCAAACCTATGGTTTATTTCAGATTGCCATATACGTGATGAAATTCCATGACGTCAAATGTTCATTAATCGTTATGAATTTAATTTACGTTAACAGTCGGAAATACTTTACAGATTGCAATGCTTAATGCGCCACATCAGTAGTTTTGCATGACTCAGGTACTGACAGATCATTAATGTCATTGTTAAGAATGAATGTCATTCATCGGCGGATCCTTGCGAATGTGGTTGAATACCACCTTTGTGTTGTTGTTGTTGTTGTTGGAGATGGTAGACAGGGAGCCCCCGCCTACGCGCAAGCAGGCGCGACGAGTCGGCGGTACAGTGGGGCACGAGGACCGCAGCGCCGCGCGTCGCCCCGCTCCGCCGACCTCGCCGACCCCACCGCCCCTGCCGTTCCGCCTCCATTGTCCTCGCCATCGCCGTCGCCATCGCTGTCACCATCGTCGTCCTCATCTCCTTTATCACCGCAATCATTGCCGTAGATGACTACGGCATCGCCATCGTCACCGCTATCGTCATCTTCATTATTATCACCATAGCCTTTGCCGTAGCCATCACCATCGCCATCACCATGATTGTCATGCCGTCCCCGCCTCCCACTGCCACCCCGATGTCCAACAACATTATTTTCCACCCCTACCTGCCAATTTAGCATGTCTCCACGACTCTCCATTTGCTCAGTTGCTGTCTTCGGTCTCGCCGCTCAGCGTCCCAGACACCCTGTCTCCTCCGTTCTCACCAACCCCGCTGCCTCCCAAACTGCTCACTTCTGCTCTAAATAAAATTGAATTACAGTAATTGAATAATAGTACTCTCCCTCGATGTCCGTCCCTCTATTCCCTAGGACGTCTCCGTCGCCACGAAATCCATCTTCTTCCGCACGTGTCGTTCTATCGCCTATTTTTCTGATTCCTACCGCGTCGGCGTCACACAAATCTCACTGTCGCCACCCCCACCGCTTTAGCCACCGACTCAGCCATCCCCACCTGACGCCGACGCCGACGACGTACCTGACCCCGTCTTCATCACCGTCACCGTCACCCTCACCCTCACCCTCACTCTCACCCTCACCCTCATCGTCACCGTCGCCGTCGCCGTCGCCGTCACTGTCGCCGTCGTCATCACCGACACCGCCAACGTCACCGTCGCCGTCGCCGTCGCCGTCGCCGTCGCCGTCGCCGTCGCCGTCGCCGTCGCCGTCACCGCCAACGTCGTCATCACCGCCACCGCCAACGCCACCGCCACCGCCTTCGCTCCTGCTCACGTCCTGCCTTGCCGCGATGAGCGCGTCGCGCCCGCTGCGCCTGCCACGCCCCCTTCCGTGCTCCTCCGCCGCCGGCGCTTGCAGCCCGCGGAGGCCGCGCACATCCACATTCGCGATACGCGGCACTAAAACAATGTGTAGGCGCTCGGTTTCGTGCCTGCGGCGGTCGTGGGTTTTGCGCAGTGTAAGTAAAGTCCCTGCGTTCCTATCTGTATCTATCGCATTGTCATTGAATTTAATTATTCAACATTGATCTTCCTGGAAATAGTCCCAATCGGTGGTGAATTTTATTGAATATCAATTGAAGCAGAGGATGTAGAACACTAATGGTTGTATCCACGCTACAGTTTAAGAGAGCAATCTTAATAACCTTATTTATATTACAATTGTAATTGTGTCAACCAGAAGCAAGCTTCTAGTGGCACTAAAAATAATGTTAAAATAGGAAATTTTAGGTTCAAAAAGGTTCAAAATGTGTATAGTAAAACATAATTCGTAAAATTTGAGCTTGGTCAAATCAGTTGATTTGTACAGGCGAGAAAAAAGTGTCGTAAGCCTTCCCCATTCTCTCAGAATGTAATGTAGGAATTTCTTATACGTCTAAGGTTTTTTACACGTAAAAAACTCTCAAAGACTAACTATTTGAGGATTATACATCGTTTTGCTACTAAATTGATGATCCATCGTTTTTCTGATGACTCATATTTTGATGATACATTTTCTTTCACATGGTCGCTAGTACTGTGAAAAATGGGTAACTAAATTCCTCGTCAAGACAATATCATCGAATCTCTGGCGAGAAACCGCGTCGGTCTGTACAACACAGCAGAACAAGATGACAAGTATTCGTAGATGTAAGTTTTGGTAGGTTACTGCATCTCTTCTTTCCAAATAGCAATAGAACCTTTTACTCAAGTTGCCAGTTCTCCCCAAAAGCCAACGTCTGTTATTCAGCCTTCAGCTGCTTCGAGTGTTTCCTCAGCAAGCTGTAAACTAGAAATTGAGATTTCTGGAACACAATGAGATATTGTATGATTAAACAATGCAATTTGGTTTCGTGCCAACCAAGATCGTCGGTTTCATCCCGGCCTACAATAGATGAAAGTTCCTGATAGAACTGCATTTAGAATCACAATTCATTCACGTCATCTTACATCGTCCAAATTTCTATTAAAAAAGGTTTCTGTTGCCATCCGTCTAGATTTCTGACGAGATCAGTGATTCTACAAAACTGTGTCGGTCGTTAGATATTCAAATCTAAAACAAAAATGAAATTCAACGCCTTTCTTACATTGTGTATTTCATAAACCTCCAAAATAAAGCAAAATGTGTACAGTAGAGGGCATGTTTTACGGTGTCATTTGGAGATTAGCTTATGTTTAAAAGATCAGAATAAGAAGTGAGAAAAGTCTCATAGACCCGCTTGTAAAAGGAACTAGGAGAAACTGAAAAATGTGGCAAGTAGTAATAATGGTTTTCTTGAGAACAAAAGGAAACAACATTCATTTCTTGCAACTAATACTCTTCAAAATAAATCCCGAAAGTTTATGCACTATTTTTTTTTAAAGTTCACAAGTTTACTAATATTGACAACTTATTATTCATAATTGTCTAGAAATATACGCTACGTGAGTTATTGGATAAAAATCTCTTAGGATCAAGATCAGGATATGGATACAGGGATGCAGCTGATAACAAATGCGCTATGCCGAACGAATTCTATATGTAAACGCGCGCGCGCACTCTTACACGGAGAGAAATACAAGCTCATTTTCTCTCGGCGTAAAGTTTGTTCTCGCCTCATTTCTCCTATGTAGACTCTGTTCTCGACTGTCAACCAACACCAGCGGCGCTTTCCTCCATTCACTTTCATATCCGACGCAAAGCGCCCAAGAGCCCACAGCGGTGCCTTTCTCGGGCGGTCCCAGACCCCGTTTCCGCCGGTCCAACCGGAAGGCCAGCGCGGAATGCCTGCCGGGGTCAAGGTGGGAAATGGAGCACAGAACGCGAGCTTGAAATTGTTAGTATTGTTCATCGTCTGGCGCCCCCACATTCAAGTCTCTGAAAACTGAATGGATAAGTAATAAATATTAATATTTTGATTGTTGATATGTTGTTATCGGGGAAGGTGGCGGTGATCTTTCCCTGCTGGATGGTGAGATCAGGCGTCGATCTACACGGCATCTTCCACGGTTTTCCCTAACCAGGTATTTCCCACCAGTGGGACATCGCTCCAGCCGACACGCTCTAACAGTCTTGTGTGGTAGTGCTCATCTTGTTTTATTCTTATTCCGTGAGATTGTTTCAACCGCAGCTTCTTACTTCCCTGGCAATCTCCAGTTGGAGCATGAATTTGATGACTTTATTTGTGCAGTACTATGACCGTATGATTGGGCGCAGTGATATCGACACAATGCAGTCTAATCCGAGGTACTGGGAGTGCGATCTGTGTCATGGCAACTTACAAGACCTACAAAAACCTATACGCTAATATTCCTTCTGTCATTTACTGTTAAGCAAAAATATCTCAACAAAAAACCCCAAAACAAGAACCTGATGTAATTTTTATGATCGATTTCTGCCATAAGATATAAACAAAGAATGATGACTAATACGCTTAATGGTAAAAAAAGATTATCGTGTATATTTCGACGGAAGTGGATTTAAAGAAGTATCTTTAGAGGTCGAAATCCCAATGACAATAAAAATACATTTTTTAAAAAAATACGAATTTTAAAGACGTTCGGTCGCATTGGGGAGCGGATACGAGCAGCGCCAGGCAGCTTGGGCGATGACTGCGCGCAGGTTTTCCTCGTCCGCGGAGATCTCCTACTTCCGGTGCTCTTCCGCGTCCGAAAGCGACGCGTCAGCGCGCGCGCCGCGCACCGCCGCTTGCGCAACGCAAATATTGACCAGCCATCGCGCTACCGCCCGCCAGCGCCTGCGCTCGCTCGCGCTTCCTCGACGACGACGAGGACGCTTGGCCGCCATTGCGCGCGACGCCACTTCCGGAACGCAGGAGGGGGCGGGGCTGTCTTGACTCACGTCCGGTTGGGCAGGATTTTCGGATTTTCGGTTGGGAACGTTTTAAGGGGTTCCTCAGGGTTCTTGTTTTTATTCTTCCGCTTTTTCTCACACTCTGCCTTCAATCTTCCTTCCTTCCTTCCTTTCTTCTTTCATTGTTGCATTCCTTCTTCCTTCCTTCTTTCCTTCCTTCTTTCCTTCCTTCTTTCCTTCCCTCCATCCTTCTTTCCTTTCCTCTCTCTTTCCTTCTTTCTTTCCTTTCTTCTTTCCTTTCTTCTTTCTTTCTTTTCTTCTTTCTTTCCTTCCTTTTTGCTTTTGTTCCTTCCTTCCTTCCTTCCTTCCTTCTTTCTTTCTTTCCTTCCTTCTTTCTTTCCTTCCTTCCTTCTTTCTTTCCTTCCTTCTTTCTTTCCTGCCTTCCTTTCTTCTTTCTTTCCTTTCTTTTTTATTTCCTTCCTTCTTTCGTATTTTGTTGCCTTTACTGCCGAAGTTTTGATTTCATAAGTGGCCTCCTTCAGATCTACGAGTTCAAATATGTACATGAAGTGTGCTTAAAGAAAAGGCCGAAACGTTGTTTTCTCTTGTTGATTCTAACGCACGGGCCCTGCTTGCTTATCCAATCCGCACTTTCAACGTGAGAGATGTTGAGGAGCATTTTTAAATTTCACAGAACATTGGCATCCGGCTCTATCAACTGTCTTTTTAACCTGTATATTCGCTGGCAAAAAAGTGACACAACAGCGGTCTTAGTCATATTTTTCTATTGCTTGTGTAGTGTCCCGACTGACTAGGTGGAATCTGATTATGATGGAAGCGATGATCTGTTTTTTTTGAAGAAACGGAATGAGCCCTATATATGTTTTCATTTGCTCTTGTAACAGATACATTTTAATAATATCTTAAACTTCACATGTTTAAGTTTAATGTGATTCATTATATATAATGAATCCAGTCTTCCCCATTTGTTTATCATGTCATTTTCCAGACGAATTCTAATAGTAACTGGTAGTCTTGCTTTGTTTTAAGGCGTGAATTGCAGTTCATCCATCGAAAGTAGTCGCTATCTCGAGTTTAAGGTGCGATTACAGTTAGATAAGGGAAGGAAGCTCGTTAAGGGCGTTTGAAATTCAATGGGTGTTTTTAGCTGCCAGAACATGTGACTGCATATGCTTCAGAATATAAATATATTAGTGTATATACAACTTGAAATCATTGATTTGATTCCCTTAAAAAAATACAATGAAGTGGTCAAGTTAAGGTGGACACGAGTTCCTGCAACAGGCAAATACAATATCCATGTACACTCAAAGCATAGTAAATATAAATAATTTCAATATCATTTTTGTAACCATGTTTAGCTCTATGTTCACAAGTGTGGAGATCCGTATTGTTAGAAATTTGTAAATCTCCTTTTTTATTAGTCATAGAGGTAAAGACCACGATATGATTGACTAAAAATACATTTTTTGAAGTTTTCGATTCTGTTTACAGCGCTTATATATATGTACTTTTCTATCGTAACTTTTCTTCAGCTCTTCCTTTTATATGATGCAATCGCTCTGCTGAAGCTTGATGGAATTATAAATTTGCAAACATTTTGGTATGTGCTACCTGGTATTGGAATATATCAATTAATTTGTAATTACACATATTTTGGACACATCCTTACGCCTTACAACGTCTCAGAACTGAATTATACATTAAACATTACTTGTGTTTCCTATTTCCGACAAATGTGTTCTATTTTTACCTTTTTATTTCGTAAAATATGCATCATATTTCAAAATTTAATATTTATTAAGTTTATTATTAAATATATTCATGTTTATACTTACACTGCTCGTTCTTCTTACGAGGTACATTATTTTCATCATATTGTTTTTCCCACAGCATGATTCTCCTTGAATTCACAATTTTCTGATTCTTTACAATTGCACTAACATGTTACACGACTTAATAGAAAACATTATCTTCTACCCAGTGATGATGTTCACACGATTTTTCTGCCAAAACATTCTCATTATTTGATCTCAGAAGAAATCTTCTGATATTAATTAAGATGTCTGTAAAAGATGATCGTAATATTTCTACGCATGGATCACTTCACTTTATTAAAAGAGATTTCTCTAAAAGTGAAGAGCAGATTTCTATACTAACTTGGCCGCTTTCAACCAAATTAAAGCAAAGCTTAATTATATTAGCAAATTTTAACGTTAGTATGTATTAAGAACTTCTAAATTATGTTTCATATTAATTGAAATGGAAAATATCCCCAAAAATTGTCATGTGCATTGAATGTTAAAGTATATTTTCCCGCAAAGGGTAGCTAGGTTGAATTTAGTCGCTGTCTGGAGGAGAATTCTAGCGGCCGGCTGCTTTGAACGGTATTTTTCCCTCGTTCCTGCGATCAACACCAGGGCAGTACCCTAACAAACGAGCAACGGACCGCGCGTGATATTTCCTACCTCTTCCTTGTGCTATCCTCTTCCCTTCCACACACTTACACTAACATGCACTACATTATCCCATAAGCCGGGTCACCGGTCGGGAGGTTAGAGCTTCTCCCGCATGGGTGGTTCCCCGCTGCTGGGAGCCTCCTGGTTGGGAAAACCCCCGCCAGCAGACAGATCGGCGCCTGATCACACCACCCAGAAAAAGGGAATATCACCGCCACCTCCCGAGGAGAAAACATGCACTATATGTATGGAACATGCACTGGAACCACTAACCAATCAATCAATCGTCCATGATAGTTAATAGAAAGTAGAGTAACATTTGAACACCGACTTCCTCTAAACTTGACTCCTGCATCGCAGCGTCTTCCGCTAGAACAGTATGCAATTTGCGCGCGTCTCGGAATGCGCGAGTGCGGCATTGTGGAGCTCTTCTTTTCCGGTGCGCCGAGCAGAACGCAGAACGTGCGCTAGACGAGGCAGCGATCTCTAATGCATTGCGGGAAGGGGCGGCATCGGGCGGATACTGGTCCGTGCCTGGGCGTCGTTGTACGTGCATGGCGCGGCGAGGCGGGGAGCGGAACGGAGCGGCGTGGCGGGGAGCGGCGTGGCGGAAAGCGGCGTGGCGGGGAGCGGTGACGCGGGGAGCGGCGATGCGGGGAGTGGAGTGGCGTGGCGGACAAGCTCCCAACGGGCCATTCGATGTGTGGGGTAGTCTAGTGCATGTAAGGGTAGGACTCAATAAGACAAAGATGAAAAACATCGGTCGGTCCGTGGCCTATTAAGTTGCTAGCGTCGAAAATGCGTGACCGTCGGAACTCCCATCCGAGGACCTCAGGGTCAGCGACGCTGCAGAGGCCACGGAAGCGCTGAAAGAGCTATCCCAGCCCCGGCTGGTATCTAAATGAGAGGGTCGGGTCGATGCAAGACGGGATAGGACGATGCCTCGATGCTGCTTGGGGCTTATCAAGTCTGAGTGAGTCTGAGCGAGTCTGGGTCAAACCGGAAGGGCCGGGGCATGGTGGAGCGTTAAGTGGCAGAATGGAGCAGAGCATGGTAAAAAGAAGCAGGCCAGAGTGTAGCTACCGCCTTGAACTCATTTCTGCTGTTTGCAATACTCGCCCGGAGTTCCACACTGAGTTAATGGGATGTTGTGTCGGAGATTTCTTCCTCTGCAGAGCATGAACCGTTTGTGAAGCAGGACTTCTCTTTTACAAAGCGTTTGTTGTCCTTGGAATTAATCACCATTCTCGTTCCTAATGATGAACGTCATCGTCAACGTGGGTATTACCTCTCGAGATTTTATTCTTCCTCATTCTTTCACTTCTCTTGTATCTTCTCTTCGGGCTAATTTGTGGTCGATCCCGCGCGTATTTGTTGAGGGAGAAGCAGAACTTTCGGACTGATCCTGTGGTGCGTGTCCGTGGCACGGGCGATTGCAGTGGAATGGGGGGTGGGGGTGGAGAGAGAGGATGGGGGAGGGGGGGGAGTAACCCTTTCGCTCGTTCCGGCCATTTGCGGAGCTCTACCTCCCTCCGACGCCCGGCTGATCCACGCGAAGCGGCGCCGGAGATTTCTTCACGCGCTGAGCGTGAAACGATTGGAAAGGAGCATCCCTTTTATGAGTAGCGGTTGTTGTTATTGGACTCATCGTATCGTCCAAATCTTCTTTATCCTTCAGCCACTCTCAGTTGTTGATTTTACTTTCTTCCTCTTCTGTTTTGCTTATTGTCTCTTCTCGTGCCTTTGTCCTTTAATTATTGCTTCAAATCTCCAATTTTCATGTTCTCTTTTAAATTATATCCCCATTTTTTCGATTTAAATTTTCCTTCTGTTTTCTGTGCTACCTCATGCCTTTATGTTGTTCTTGACACATTTCTGAACACCTACGCGGTAGATGACGCAATAATTCATGCTGAGGAGAAAACCTGATCTTCCTACAATAGTTTTACTTTCTTTTTTGTTGATAAAGCGTAAGATTCTTCTACATCAATTACCGTACCATTTTAGGATCGAAATTCTTCAGTTTCTATACATTTCACCGTACCATTCTCGCGACAAGCATTTCAAATACCGAAAATTTACTAATTATCTGTTAAACACAAATTGAGCGTACTCATAATTACTAACACAATTATTTCTCACTTTGCATGTTCGTTTGAAAAATTACTGGCATCAATACTGCACCAATTAGTTCTTCCTTTCTTTAAAGCCTCTGTCTCCTCTTTTCTTGAGTCCTGCTCCAAAACGAAATACGCTCAGTATTTACAAATACACAAATATTTTTCGTCAAACTTTATCCTGGACGTCCTAACATCTGCCAGTGTTGTTTCTCCACAATCGTATAAAAATGTAGAATTTTATTTCCCGCTTCGAATGCAAGCATTTAGTATTTTCTGAAGACATCTGAGAAACTTTACGTTTCCATGATAGGAAAAGTCTTTCTTGAAGAGGCACGTCACTTCGTCGTGTTAAGACTTCAGTCAGATGGCAAATGAAGGTGGTTCGCTGGGACCGTGAGTAGTAAAGATTAAACAATGATTCTTAATCGAAGCATTTTTATATAAGGATAGAAAAAAATTGTTTATATTTCTCGAACAAAATTATTCTTTCTTTTACAACTTCGTTTGATTGTTGAATAAACCTATTAAATTGGGTAAAAACCCTTCAATGTTGATCGTGAACAAAAAACCAATTATTTCACGCGCTCAATATAAAAATAACTATCAGCTGTTTGTAGAAAAAGATGTTCGTGTAGAATTCGCGCGCGGGTTCGCTATATCTGGTGACATCTCAGAGAGGGCGGCTACCCCGAATGCTGTCTCAAAAACATTGAGTTCCTAGCTTTTCGGCGGCCCTTAATCAAGAAAAGTTATCATTACATTCCATGTAAGTAAACACAAAAACTATAAAACAAAGTACTATCTACAAAGGATTTCTGGTTGTGAGTTTAGCGATTACAATCCTTAGCTTGCATGGAGCTACTCGGTGATTTCTTCACAGCGATAATACGTGTACTACGTATATCTCATCTGAGCACGCGCAGTTCCTCTCTTTTTTTGTTAAGTGATTCATTGGCTGATGATTCCGGGTGTGTCATCTGCTAAGGTTAATACTCCCGTAAGTGCAGCGCATGTGTTTGCGTCGAGATGTGGCGGTGATCTTCACCCGCTAAATGCTGAGATCCGACGCCAACCTATGGTCGGCTAGCGGTGTTTCCCACAAACAGGTATCTCCCAGCAACGGGGCACCGCCCCATCCGGGACAAGATCTAAATTCCCGATCAGACTCCCGGCATGTGCCGTTGTGTATTGCATGCTAGTGTAAGTGTATGTAAGCAAGAGGAGAGGCTAGGCCAAGACAGAGCAAGGAAATATGGTGCGCGGCCCGTTTGTCTACTGGACTGCTCCAGCATTCAGCTGAATTTGATCAGATAAATCACGGTAAACTACCGATCAGGCAGCCGGCCGCTAGAATTCTCCTCGAGACAAATCCTGCTCCGGTGGGGAGTCGAAGCTAGGTCTTCCGTTCAGAGATTTCAATTGCCGTGACATCAATTGATGCCCTGAGCCACCTCTCCAGGACCTCGTTTTCCATGAGTTTCGGTTTGTCGCTCGTGGAGTGCACGGATATCTCGTGCGGGCTCTGGCGGGGGGGGGGGGGGCGTCGAGAGCCCGTCGGACGCGTTCACAGTTTCCCCGCAGCGCTTTCTTCCCCGGCTCCTCCTTTCCTCTTCAAACTCGCGTGCCCGCTCCCCCCCCCACACACACACGCCGTCGTTATGTGTATCAATAAAACTTTTGTACTCCCCCACCGGTCGACATGTAATGAGCTTCAGATTGTTTCAGATCGGCTTGTTCTCGCCCGGGGTTCGATTTCACTCGGTGGGATGCCAGGGAGAGTAACAGCATTTCCAATGCATTGGCAAGTGTGGAAAGTTTCTAGTTTTCGTTTACAGTGATTCAGTGTATCTTGCTATTTGCTATTTTTTGGGTTAAATGCGTTTGAACTATTAACTGTCATTTTCTAACGCTTGTTTTTTTATTCAAAATTCATAGAATTAGTGTGAGTACTTTGCGATCTTAATTGCTCAGTTCACGAGACAAAATAAAAACTACAATATGTACTTTCTTGTTCTTCAAACACACTTTTCAGTCTCTTTTTTTTCTGGCGAGCATTGCATTACGAGGCCCCTGTGGTTAAAAAGTAAATATTTCGTGGAAATCAGAGACTATGTAGTGGTTCTTCAACATTCTGAGAAGAATAAATTACAAAGAAGCAATATGCTGTGGACAATAGAGATTTGTGTTTTCTTTTACTTAAATTATGAGTTTAATACGATTTTATTGATGAAGTTTTCCAATTCAATATTAAGACACATTTCACGAGACAATAACATTAAAAAAACCAAAGTCTCGTGATTAAACTGAAGTTGAATTAAAATTAGAATTGGGAACATTAATAATAAGATTGTGTTTTTCATTAAAATAGTGTTATTATGATTAATACTTGTCTAAAAGTAACTGAAATGTAACAAATGATAACCTTTGCCCATGCTCTGGGAAGACTGTAAATTAAGATATACTTATTTAATCTAATACATTGTATACAAACAATTATATTATACAGAGCATATAAATTAAAGTAAATCGAATTTCTTTTCTATATTTGAAAGCCGTCCCATTCTGTACAATAATTCGTTTATGCGACTAGTGTCTTAAAGCATGTAACTACCCATTTATAAGAAAATTTATCTATGAATTAATAGTAATTACTAAAGAAATACTCACTCTTTACTTATAAGTATTATTTTTATTGTTGTTGTTCTTGTTCGATTAATTGATTTGTAGATCTATTGCTCTTATGCACCATCTTTCTGGTGTTTGGAAGAAATTTAGATTTAAGTTTCCGTACTCCGTAATCTACAATGTTCAATCACGTGTGAATTATTTCCCCAGGTTCTGAATATCCCGCTTGGATCTTGCGTTCGATTATCAGAAAACTTGAACGCCACATGATTGCGCGAAGGCGCGACACCGTTTAAAACCTCCTAGGTTATTGGCCTGGTTCGTTCTACGAACACTTGAGTTGATGAATGTTCCTGTTTAGAGAGCTGTCTCTCTGATATATTACCTTAAACACTTCGTAAACCGCGATGGTCGGGAGTGACAACAAACGTTTAGCAGAGGCCGGCATTAATGCAAATTTCTTGTCCAGCAGGCAGTTGCTCGAAAGCAGTAATTGGATTTATCTTATTTGTCTTGTTTAAAAGTCAGATGTATCACAAGATTGATGTTGATAAGGAGACAGAAGAAAGTATTTTGAAGAAAGGGCAGTAGTCGAAAAAAAACCATTTTTATTGTGTTGTTTGAGAGTTTACAATCCTTTTATAGCCATACAAATATGTGGTATTTTACGTTTCATTTGTTGTTGATATAAATTGAAAGTATAGAATTTGTAACTTGCATTTGTTTTATCATATGTTGCTTGTGTATAACCTGCTTATGTTATATGTAGCGATATTGTAACTTACGGTCTTCATCTTGGTCTCGAGTACCATTATTTTCAATAACATTGGATGGTTTTTGGATGGCTTGTTTTTCAAATAACTCATGTAAAGTAATCTCAGTAGAAAATATTTTTTTTACTGCAATCCCTGAGTGAAATGTTTTATAAGAAAAAAATGAAACTGAAGACCCTTTTTCGTTTATATTTGATCCATTATATAGATTTTTCAAGAAGGTAAATGTAACATGATTCTCGAAATTTACTTATTATACGAGCTAAAAATACGACCTAAAAATACGAGTTAAAAATACGTAGTAAAATAGATATTCAGTTCATATGTTGTTTTAAATGCGTCCAAAATGGGGACTTTTTGTCTTGGTTCTACGTTACGTGTTTTTGGCAGCTTAAATATTAACCTTACACCCTGTGTTGAAATTCATTTTTCAATAAGATTTTAGTAGTAAATAGAGAACATTCGTGTTCTGATTGATCATCTCATCTCGTTGATAAAATGTCCTTAGAACCGCAATTCTTGAACAACCAAACCTCTACCTCGGTAGTGGGTGGGTCCTAACGAACTACCCATTCGCAGGAGAGGCCTCTGCTCTCCATGGATCTATTTGACTTTCTCTATTACTTGTTTCTGTTTACACTGCTCAGTCCGAGTATGTCTTTACCATCATAATCATCATCAGGATCATCCATTAAGAAGCTGCCGAAGTGGGTGGTATTTACTTCTAATTCGAATTAAATGCTAATATGTAATTCCATTACATGGAGCAATTAATAATGTTTATATATGGGGAGGCGAAACTTCTGTTTGAAAGAAGGGATTCCCAGATCTACTATCACAGTGTGATCTATGGGCAGACGATGTAGCGTGTTGGGACTTCACCTTGCAATCCGATACTTATAAGAAAGGCGCCGTGATTTGGGGAAAACAAGTTGTTGTTGCAGTGAATGAGGTGTCAAAGTGACTGACTACCTGATCTTCGATCAATCACTCGAATTGATCGGACTCCACATTAGAGGTGAATCGAACGCGCGTGCGAGTCGAACGCGCTGGCGGGTAACCGCAGCGCGCGTGGCGGCGACGCGTCGAAGGAGAAACGCGCGTTCGGGACAGTCGCGCCGCCGCGCGGTGGACGCTCAAAGTTCTAGAGCGCGACGCGTCTGGCAGAGTATTCGCGCGTCGGCGTGCGAATCTATTTATTCGATTTTTCGTAGTGACACATGACGTTCAATCAAATGTTACGTTGTCATCCAACCGGGACCTTAACCATCACTGTAGTGACGTTCAAACTAGGAATGCGACATACATGTCGATGTTTTCGAAACCTCGATATTTCTGTAAAAACATCGATGATTTAAACACCAAGATATTAACATCAATTATTTTTACCATCGATGTCTTGAGATCGATGTTTTTTCCTTTCCCGGTGTTTTGTCTCTGAATGAAAAATTCCCTTGATCACAATACTGTGAAAGTTAAAATACGAAATATAAATGATGATAACATTGTTAGTTCAGATGTTGGAAGCAAAGGAACGCTGTTTGAGTTGTACTACCTTCATTGATCAAAGTTTCTCGTCCGAGATGATCTCCATGTATTTCATATCATATTCATTTTGCATATTGAGATGTGGTCAACAAAATAGCCGTGGGCTGTAGGGGCCTGCGCCTTTTTCTCGTACCCTTATTTGGTGAATTGATAAACACGAACAAGGTCAAATTTACTACTGTTACACACGAATATAATGTTAGATTAGTTAAACCAGCTTGAAAACATCGTTGTTGAAAAACATCGGTGCTATTTAGTCGATGTATTATTAACTTCGATGTTTTGATATCGATGTAGCATGTTTAGTTCAAGCTTCCGATTGGAATCACAACGCACCAGCTGACTTACGTCAAATGTCACTACAAACAAATCGAAGAATATATTCCCTCGTCTTCTCAACAGTCGCCACCATGAGTGTTTGGCAGGTCAAATTTGGAGGTCATCAGAGGATGAAATTTAACCTCTAGTATCTGCATGGAATTTTAGTTCAGCCACGTTTTAAAAAAATAATAAAACGTTGAAGATGGCGAATATAAGAATACGATTTGCCCATTAACTTAAAAAGCTATTCAACACGAAAAAGTAATACAACTTATATTGACATTGAATTAATAATGAAATTCAATGAATGATTGAATGATGAAATAATCTAAACTTGGAATACATACTGCCAATTTTCTAATGTTGATTGGACTAAAGATTGTCCTGTGACGGTCACTTGCACAGTCAACATTTTCTAACTCGTCTAAGTTAAGAAGGTCCAGTAAATATGGATGCGTGTGGAAATGAGAATATTAACATTTCAAGTATATCCAGTAGTTATATTCTCGTTCCAATTTTTTAGTCCTCAAGTAAAGGACGTATTAACTAATCAAAATGCACCCATCAACATGCTTTGGGGTAAACAAAGAATGAAGTATGAATACGCTCAGTTTCCTTCGAAGACTCAAAAATAGATGAGTATGTTAAGAAATAAGCAAAAATTGGTAGGAGGAGTCCCCATCGCCCCCCCCCCTCACCGCTTCATACATGGCCATGGTTACCATTCACTCAACTGTTGCATGTACTCCCTTAGACTGGTTTACTCACTTTCTTTCAAAGAAGCCTTTCGGGACGTTTAACGAAATCGCGCATGTGCAAAATGTCCTCTGGGGAAGAGTGTGTCGAATCAGCTTGTAGGGGTTGCATTTTACCTCAGGGCGAATGTCCACGTGAGGGAGGGGAAATGATCTAAACTCCGGGGGAGACGAATCGATGGGTAATTGTGACATCGATTATGCTTAACGAAAGTGTATTATTTGACTAGTTATTCGTGTTGTTTATATTGTATTAATTATATTATTTTTAAATAAAATTTCGTTTTCATTTTCGAATAAAATTTGGTTTAAAGACTCGTGTGAGTTTTGTCAAGAATTTATTTTCAATTATTGACTATTTGTGCACAACTTTATTTTTCGCATTTTCCAAAAATATTAGAGCGCTCTTTCACATTCGCTTTTTGCGAGTCCCTTACTGAAGACGGGGCTACATACAGTGCAGTTTCTTTCGTCGGGCCGGCACCAGCGGGAGTGCGTGGTTGTCGTTGGTGGCGGTGCATCGCTATTAATAGCCCCCCGAGCTGCCTCGCGTGGATTTTGACCTTCTCTGTCGCTCTCTGTAGTTTCTCCGTAAGGTTAAGATCCCGTTTATGTGACGCGTCCGTCTGTATCACTGGTTTGCAAATTAGACGCTGACGCTCTCCGGCGGCGGTTCAAAAGATGGGAGGTGGACATTGGTCCTGTGTGGAAGGTGCGAGATGAAAGTATGAACGTTTTTTTAACGTTCTAAAATATTTAACGTTCTTGTAATAATAGTAATGGAAGTGAAAAGAGCAAAAATGATCTGTAACGTAATTCGCAGTATATTCGTCAACCGGAGGCCTATATTACTCGTATTGTGCTCTATTTCACTTTTCCCAATATTCTCCTTATCTCGGTATCAAATCTAGATTCGTGTTTACAAGATGAACAGATGTTTATAAGACGTATAATAAAGTTAATCATTAAGTGGAAGTAAAAATTCTATCTTAACGGCGGTTGAAATTACCTCAATAATATGTAATGAAATGGACAGGAAAAGGTACTGTCGACGACCACAGGCAATTCTAACAAAATGTCAGGGTCGGTAGGCCAAAAAGATCAGGTCGAAAATGTGATAGGTTATTAACTGGTCCTACATCACTTCGAAGGAATGTTAAATTTGTAGAATAATTTGTTATATATCAATAATGTTTGAATAGTATAACTTGTAAAAACCTATTTCTTCATTTCTCATACTGCTCTGCTAATGCATTTCATACAGTTCCTTTCTAAATATGCTTTCTTCTGATTCTTTTTTCTGTAGACATGCTACAAATTTTCTATCCAAAAATGTCATGAAGTTTAAAACCCTCTGGAATGGTGATGCAGAATTTGGTGTGTGCGTGTGTGTGTGTGTGTGTGTGTTTGTGTGGTGAGAAGAGAGGTAGCAATGGCATCGCGATGTGAGCAACATCCGCTGTTTGTTTTCGTGCCTACGTAATGAAGGAACCACGCGCTCAAGACAACAATTCTCGACTCCTCCTGGCTCCCTTCTCTTTTTCCGCTTTCCTCATCTGTTGGTAGTTTTCAGAAAATATACTTGTAGCGTGACGTAAGGCTCTCTTTAAAGACATTTTACTCATTCTTTGTTTGTTTATTCACTTTTCCGCAGAATTTAAAACCAACAAATTCGTTCGTAAAATGACGGTTGGAATGACTTCTCAGAAATTCCGAAATTTCTTCACTTCATTTACAATTTTTGTGTACAAATGTCAGATAACGATACGGATTTCTAGCAGAGCTTCCAAAACAAGAATGGCGTGCAGCATTTCAAAAACGGTTTCAGTAGATGGCCCGCTGTATAGGCTCTATGGAGGAGGGGAGAATTTTTCGAGAAAATATAACGATTAAAATCAGTTTTCTCTTATTCAAATCTATTTTGCCGGAAAGTGCCCCTCGTATGTAATTGCCGAAATATAATTTTCCACATCTATCGTTGTATATTTTCAGACCATTTTGTATGTTTATTTTCTTTCTTTTGTCACCACACTTTTTCTCTGTATATTTTACATTATCTTGCATATTACGAGATATTATTTTTATGAAAATTAACTTGGGCCTCTGCTGTTCAAAAATTAATACAACCGTTTTCAATAAATAACCCATCAAATGCAATCATATCATGGTATGTAGCGTTCTAAAAATACAAAATCAACAAAATGAGTCAATCACCAAAATCAATGTGCAAATGTTGAGAATATATAGGCATAATTTCGCTTTATTTACTTTTCTTCATTTTATTGCATTTATATATATTCTCCATACTTTCTCAAATATTAATATTTGTGTTATTTCATTAAACTAGTTTTCTCCAAAGACTCAAAATTCAGAGTTCTTTTTAAAATTTAAAATATTATTAATATTGGATGTTCGACCGTACGCAGAACGTTCGCAGTGATATATTCCTGAACGTAGGGTGAACGATAATGATTAATAGATGATAAATCAATTTGTGAGAAAATCGAAATACGATGAGAAAACGTACAAAAATATTATAGACTTGTCGATGAGACCTTTTTCACCACATACTAGATATCCTCTTTTGGACCCACTCCTGATTCGCTGACCGGTTTTTCGGTCTGTAACGTAGGTCACGCAAAAATTACACCGCTTGAGTGTTGCTTAGTGGAATTATTGCAGTGTTTCGCCGTGTGAGATGTTACGTGTTGTTTTTATTACATGGTTCGAGGTGTCGAAACTAAATTTTTACCTTTCAGCAGGAAGGAAATGGATGATTGGTGCGTAATTATTTCGGTGGCAAGGGTGATTGTTGTTTCTTTTCTCATATACTAATATCCTGTTGCGTATATATCCAATAAATGAATCATAACAAGCAGGAAATATTCTTTAAATATAGATTTGAGTCATGTTTTTCTTACAGCGTGTACTAAAGGATATAATATTATTAATTTACTACCAATTCATCTTCAGAATAATAATCTACATGATCGTCCTTTAACATATTCAAGAAGTTACATTATCATCTACATAAATCGTTTCCATTTTGATGTTTCGTAACTGTTTGTGAACAATTAATACATTCCCATTATTTTCTTCAAAATTGGTTTTGCGAAAACGCAGTACTCAGTTTGCTTTAGATGCGTTTCGTTTCTTTATGTAACACTGTAAATAATCAACGGAAATACCCTTTCTCATTACAAAAAAATGGGCTCATGAAAAAAGGAAATATCTTTAATGATTAGGTGTATAAAACACATTCACACACATCTCTACACTGTAGTTCAAATGATATTACATCACACAAGCATTGTCTTCTTACAGCAGTTCAGCAATTCTCACGTGTTTACTTTCCAAGATGATTCAGTGAATGATGGACGCATAATGGGGTCCAGTGGATCATGAACCTACGAAAACAGTGTGATCGGTAGCTAGGTAATGTTCTAAAGGGAAAAGAATTTACAGTAAGGAAACAATTCATATTTTTAAATTTACATGTATATTTCAAGAAGGACAGAAAAAATACGAAGTGAATGGAAGAAATGCGTGTATATTCTTTAGAAGATATTCGAAATATTAGGGAAGACATTTAAAAATTTCGAGTGTTGAAAGGCACGTACATGCACTTAAATGCATGTACATGCCACAAAACGTGGTCAGTAGCAAAGGAATCGAAATGACGTCTTGTGGATATTGTGGGTAAGTTCGTTTATTAAAAAAATTAATGTTTTAGACAGTTCAATTTTAATACACTGAAAAGAAACAAAAATGGTAAAAATTCACGAAACGGCAAATTCGTATCATGTCCGTCAACTCTTATTAATTTATGTGAATACCGAAGCAGCCCTAAAGAAATGACTCGGGTCACGCACCTTTCCTTCCCGCTCCGCTCCTCGGTCCCATTTTTGTAGCTGAATGGTGGGCTGATGCCCCATCCCCCTCTCACGGTCCATGGCTCCGTAGATCGGGAACATTGCTGGGAAACATCTAAGATTCCGGAAGCACCGTTCTGCTACGATAGCAAACATTACTGTCTCTTTTGTGATAAGAGTAGTAATAAAATAGTAAGCGGTTTATCACCATCACTACGTTATTGCAATGATTCTAGATGTTGATATGAAACAATTATCTATAATAAAGCAAAAATATGTGAAGTATTACGTACTATAAGAAATTCCAAATGAAATCACCCGACACTGCGATTTACCGTAACGGTAACAAACCATATTTATTATTAATATTTTTTGGCTCTGAAACAATTTGTGTAATGATTCAAATTTGCATTCTGACCAAAAGTTCATGGCCGTGTCAGTGTTTACTCACACAAGGTCGAGACATTTTGTTGTAACACTTTCTCTTACGACCAAATGAAAGGACCTGAAGCAAGAAAGAGCATCCACGCTTTCAATAACATTTATCATATATCTCGTGAATCAGCATCTTGCTTATTCTCGTAACTGCTCTCCACTATCTCAGATGGCTGCCCTCTTCATTAAACAATGGCGCACCGTCGGTGGTCATGAACCTCAGTGGCGTAACTATACTCAGTGGCGCCAGGAGCGGATTTGTTGTTGTTGTAGTTGTTGTTGTTGGAATTTGTCGCAAAAAAGTATAAAGCAGATGCTTATTCTGTTGAGATAGCATACAAGACCCATGCATTGGCGGCGATTGTTTTGCAATGTTTTTTTTTTCGTTGCGGAGATAGAGCACGCAATGAACACCTCGGTAATACAGCGAGGAAGTTACCTGTAGCAACACAAATGCTACTGAACAAATCCGCACAACATACTTTTCCAAAATGGAGGGCACACACCGCAGAAGAAGAACAAATAAAATTCTCTGAAAAAACAATGAAAGAAATTAAATATTTTAACAAAACGAGTCTTCACTATTTTTTCATAAGTATTTAATCATAACCAAAGTTCTTTACGTTCGTTGGTTCGTCCTTTCACCCCCTATCATCATCATATAGTGTCATCCTGACAGTTACCATTCAGTTACACACAATAGTGGTCGCTAATTACCTAGAAGTTGATGCGATCTTAAATAAGAAAAAAAACTGTTATAGATCTAGGCTATGAATGGTCAAGGTATCTTTAGATAAAATGTTTATATATTTATTGTTTCACCATATACTAAGTGTCTTTATACAAAATAATTAATTTGTTTCTGATAACATGCCTGTTCACCACAGCAAGATGTCGTGAAACCTCGGGTTTCGATAAGCCCCCGGACGTAGTACTTAATGGGAAATAAACAGGTATGCTTCGAAGGTTAAATGTTCCGCGACTTTCGATTGCCCAAATATTTAACGCTGCATTCGCTGGGTGCCGAAATGCACAAAAGCTGCTTGCAACCCTGAACGGCGAGGCGTGACCCGCGGTGCGGTGTCCCCAGCCAACGGCGCCGTGCGGTGCCCGTGTCTACCCGGCGAGGCGTCCAGCGCTGTGTGGGGTGAGGTGGGTGGGCCGCTGCTCCGTCAGCGTGACTGGCGCCGCCCGCGGCGAGCGCGGAAGCTGCCCGGCTCGGCCCTTCCGCGTCGCGTCGCGACGTCGCTGGCCGCGCCGGCGACGCCCGTGACTCACTGGGCGCCGCGCCGCGCGGTGACATGGGTGACTGCGCGATTGGGAGCGACGGTTCTGCGCCAAGTGCTAGTGTGCGTCTCCTGGCGACCGAAGGTTTGAAGTGCACCGATCGATGCACTAGGCTTCCTCCTATGGTTGATTGATAAGTGATTGGTTGGTAGGTCGCGTCAACTGCTAAGAGCATTAGTCCCGTAAGTGTACGTGTATTTTTATTCTCGCGGGGCAGCGACGGTGATCTGGCGCCGACCTACATTTCGGCTCGCAGGGTTTTCCCCACCCAGGTATCTCTTACCAGTGGAGCACTCCCCATCCGGGACCAGCTCTAAACTTTCGTCTGTTCTCCTGATATGTGTGATAGTGTCCACCTCTTGGAATAACCACAGATATGCATACATTCCTACTGTTGGAATGAAGTGATAGGCACGCCCAGAACATAAAGATGTGAGGTTGTGAGTGAATTGTTCGTTTTTTTAAAATTCAGATGTACTGCACAGAATATGACCTCAAGGGTGGTGCTTATTCTCATCAAGTGGAAATCAGCTTGAAAAGATTTCTGGCATCTTGAAGGCTTGAAACTTCGTGAGGCTAGGCAACGCTCAGTAGATGACACTGAGAGGGATTCATCCTCAACTGCCACCGGTACTGAACGCGTGGTGACATCACACTCAATGCCAGGATAATCATTATTTAATTAACTCAAAGAAAATTAAAATAACATTTGGCATTAAAAAGGAATATATTTTTCAATTCTAGAATTGATCTCTATACTGACAACTTCCACACAAGTTCCAGATTTAGAGAGGTTGGGATATAATACTAAATTAGTTTTTACTTAGGTGTACGTTTGTCAAGAATGTAGTGATTTGCAATTTTGTTGAGTTTTCTCGAGGTAGTGTTACTTTCATCGTCTTCCACTACAGATCAGCTTTATCATTATTCATCTCATAATTGTTGTCATCTACATATATATTCCCGTTGTTTCTTTAAAGTATGAGTAACATTCAGTACTGGAAATGGCTACAGATAACTGAAGACTTCTATACCAACACAACGACTCACTACACAAACTGTTTCGGTTAAGGCAACATTCAGGTATCTATTCTGAATGGTCATATTCTCCTAGTGTTCTCCTTGATAACTTTTCCCCAAATTGTGATATCTTTCTTTTAATCTTGAAGGCGACAAAGAAATTGAACTTTATTTGACTACTTTATTTACTAAAATTTGAACGTCTATATATTTCTTTTTAGTAATATTATTCTTAAATTAGTAATACTGAAAAAACATTGTAATTGATATAGGTAGTTATTCCCTATTCTGACAAAATACACTCTGCGCTTCAAACTGCAGGTTATCTTTCTTCATAATGAAGGTGCAATCATCCTCCATAATTCTGAGTTTTAAATGTTGCATATTTTTTAATAGCAATTTTGTTAAAAAATGTGATATTAATGATTCTCTAGAGGACCTTCTATTATATACTGCCTTACTTAATTACAAGTGTCGACGTACATAAACCATTCCAGTAGTATGACTCGTACTGACGCTTGTTATAATGACAGTTATCCGCGACTAACAGCAGATACTTTGCATGCATAAGAGATCGTTTTGAACCATCGTTGCTACCTATTACCACCACGGCGTGAAGGCATGTCAATTTATTCCTGTACCAACTAATCATCTTCTGCAAACAGCAAGTAGTTATGCGTTATTTGTCACATTCGAAATTGTATTGGCCTCTCTAAATGTTTACACAAACATTACCGTTCTCTTTATGCAGCACAGTTGTGAACGAGGTTTATGTTTCTGTCATTGAAAAGTACTGTCATCGAGGCATTGAGATAATCTCCTATACTTGCAGGGAAATGAACATGAATACTTAACTTCGTAGCTCACTGTTTCATTTACATTTTGTGTGTAATGCTCGAATTCTATCAGTTCCCAGTTTTGCAAGCCTCAGAAAATTCATTAAATGTCTTTATTTCCTAAACATGTATTGCCATAAGTAGGTAACACCAGAAAGGTTTGAATTTAGCAATTAACCCACGAGCAGCGTATCTGAAAAATGAAGTTCATTAGTTTATCTGCAATAGTACAATCATGAGTGGTAGTATTAAGACAATGTTAACTCTGCTAATTTTGTTAAGTATTCCAGATACTTGTGAAAGTGGAAGCAGCATGAGAAAATTGGCTTGTACAGTATTAAATTTACTTTTAATACCGCAGTTAATGTCCGTCGTCGATCGTTGTATATTCAGCAACGAGGAAATAAGATAAAACCAATAATTTTCAAGGAGCAATAGAACTGAGATTAACATATACATTTAAAATTCTTCAGTTATTAGTTATACTCACATGTTTGAAATAATCGGTGATAACTGCTCTAACTTCCTTACCTTCTCATTCCTAAAGCGACTGAGTACTTTTATATGTTTCAAATTTCATGTAGTATCAAGAATCTGGCGTCGGATAGTGGTACAGAGACAATACTGTTCTCTAATGCTGTGAACATATCTGAGATCAAACTGAATGGTAATTAAATAATCCTGATGAAAACAATTTCTAAAAATAAGCCACAAAAATACGATTAGTTTTTTATCCACAACTCTAATTATAGTATGTAGTTAGAAGTCTTCGCAAAGACTCGGAAATAATTTTCTTTGGCGTTACAGTGTAACATAAAAAAATCGAACGAAACGACAATGACATTTTAATTACTTTCGTTTTACATCCTGGTATTTTATGGCAGTGTCTAGAAGCTAATTTACAAAATACCAACACTGAAGATTTACTCACGTCTTTAGAATTTTACTAAGTTTGAAACGTGTTAACAACGCCAGCGCGCTTGGGATGTTAGGTGGTTTCCGAAATAAGCATCTTTCGCGCCTCCCGTTTTGGCGCGCATCGCCTCGTTAGCGGGCGGGCGTGTGGGGCGCGCATTTAAATGCGGCGGCGGCAGCACGCGCCGGAGAAACCGCCGTCACATCTGAGAGATCTCGCGACCTCCCTCCTTTTCCTCCTCTGTTACGCTGCCTCGCGAGCCGCTGCGCTGTTCCTACGAGCTGCGCTTGCGCCTTAACTGCCTCATCTAAACTTCCGCCTTCTGCCGCCGCGGCTTCCCGCGCTGTCCAATCTTCGTGACGTGAGTTTGAGTGCCGTTTGTTTGCGGCCAGGAACCATCTTACATTCCAGGGTTTACAGAAAAAGTTTGGGAAGAACATTTTAAAAATTAAATCTTTGTTTATTTACTTTACGTACGGTAATAATTCTATAATTTATGCATGAATTAAAAGTATATGTTTGACCGTAGTATAAGCAGTTTAAAAATAAATCATACAAACACTATTTGTATTAGTCTCCATACCGGTTCTATATTGTGCACTAGAAATTCATAATTTGAATTTAGGCGGTGGCAACGTTAAAAATGATATGTTAAACGTTAAATACATTTCGTTATATATTTATAATGTTAAATTAAATTCTAAAGATACGTTGTTTGATACACGTTTTATTTCTCTTTAAATATTTTCTGAAATTCTCTAGCGTTTCAAGGCAAATACTAAGGTCCTACATCACTATCTCTTTATTTCTGAACACTGTCAAACTCAGTGGCACTAGAGACAAGAAACCATCAAATTTCTGGAAAAAAATTACAGATTTTTTCCAGAAAATTACAGACGAGTTTTCCCTACATCCCCATCCCCTACTAGTGGGACACCACCCCGGCCTTGTCAAGCTTTATGTTTCTGATCGGTCTCCTAACGTATGGTAGGGTAGTGCTTGTGTAGTTGTGTGTGAAGAAGGGGTGAAGATAGGACTAGGAAGATGGAGGATAGATCGCGCGCGTTCTGTGGCTCGTGTTTTAGGGCACTGCTCCAGCATTCGCGTGGTTTTGATTAGAGAAACCATGGATAAATACCGATCAAAGCAGATGGCCGCGAGAATTTTCTTTCAGGGACCAATTTAATTCAACGTAGTTTTAAAGCTGGTTTTGTCGGACAACTTATATAATACCATTATTATATTTACTTATTAAACCATAAAAGAGTATGATTGTGAAATACGAAATCGTATGTAAAACATATGGATAAATTGTTGTTTGAATATCTTTAAATACCCACGTAAATTTATTGTATTTAAAAATTGTATTAGATTGTCAAAGCATTATTTTCTTTGCATGCCACAAATAAATTCATTACTGTATCAAAAATAACTCAATTTTGATATTGCATTCAAAACTTTTTCTCTCAGTAAAACAAATGACTAAATGTAAGAGACGTTCATTCCCTAAGACATTTTATGTCAAAAGTAATGTTTGTGCAAATCTAGACATTGTTTACTTTATTACTGTCATTTTATCAAGTCCAAATCAAACTAATTCCCGAATTAGTCTGTTTAATAATTGGGTGGATTAAGTCCGAAATGGCAATGGCGTACCAACCGATTGAAGTTGAGATTCAATTTCATGTATACACTAATATCTATAAATTAGAGGTATTGTAATAAGTAAAACATAAATGTTTTAAAAGGATATACTTCTCTCCAAATAGGAGATTTCTTCTCTAGTTATTTGACCTCTCCTAAAATTAATGCCAGGGTAGTTCATATGAAAAAACCTGTTAACCGATGTAATACCGTATGTTTAAATTTATTTATATGTATGATTTCAGAGTAATAAACATAATACAGATTTCTTTTAGTTGTTATTTGCGAAGAAATTCGTAATTGGCGTTTTATCACGAGTAAAAGTCAAAAGAGCTACCTTCTGATTCAGCTGAGTTTAGCCAGGATTCGTTGTGTTCAGAGGAGAAATGGTTGGTTAGCGCGGAGGAATTGCCGCCTAATAAGTGAAACCTCCAATGACCGAATCTGTTCATCAGCTGTTGACGGCGCGTTTGGCAGCAACCGCTTATTGGCCCGACCGGTCTGCTTTCTACCCACCAGCGCTCGCGGTCCGGTGCATAAATCGCGCTGCCGCCCCACGCGTCGCTAGGAGGGCACGCCTCCATATCTCGCGCCGGACGGTGTGGGCGCGGGCCGGGCGTGCGTTCTGCAGCGTCTCAGCTGAAATTAAATGAGTTGCTCTGGAGTAGATAGTGCCTCCTCACATTGAAGTTTAATTAGATGAATTTGGAATTTTGGATCGGTAGTCCGATTTCAGTGTGTGCGTTTTAATTAAAGATACATTTATTTGAACTGCAAATGGGCATAACCCGGTGACTGCTAATTACATACATAAGATAATGCAGCTAACATGCAAATTATATAATAATAATAATAATAATATTAATAACATTAGTAAGAAAAATAATAATGATATTAAACTGTCTAATTCATAAAACATTTAAAATTACCTTAAAAAACAAAAACATGTTTTGGACGGCGTAAACCGGGTTACGATTCCCGGCCGGAGAAAAATTGTAACTGTGTGCTTTCCTTACAAATGTCACTCTATCTATTGCTATGTGCCGATGAGAAACACCACCCTAAGGTTATAAAGATCAGTATATACGGCGGCGAGATATTTTCGTGCTAACTACACTTACTCCTTATCCCATGACCATCGCTGGTCGGCCAAGGCCCGTTGCGAGCTGTCGAGCCAATAGACAGGACAGTCAGACTTTGCCGACCAGCTAACGGTGTCCCCTATGACTGGGTCTAGTTTAATTCCCACGCCAGGGGAGATAAGAGCGGCATTTGGCCCTTTACCGAAACTAGCAAGACCCTTCTGTCTGATCTATCCTTCGTCACGCAGCTACGACTCTATTTTTCCTCGACCTCCACAGAGGCGATTTTAAAGCAAAGCTACGACTCTATTTTTCTTCGACCGGGAATCGGACCCGGGACCAAACCAGGGAAGCTAGTATGCTGCCAATGAGCCATCGTAGTGGCTTGAGAATTTAGGGCTTCAGAAATTTAATTATAAGGCAAAACGTGGGAAACCAGTTGTGCAAGGTTCAGTTCTGTGTGAAGCATGTGGTTGCGTTCCCTTGGCTCCGCGTGCCCCTCAACTGAATATTGTTCCCCGTGTTATCCTACGAAAGGCCTTCTCTCATGAACGACTTTCACTACAGCCCTGCCATCAGTGGAATGTAAAGGCAAAACCACCTCTGAGGTCAGTGATGCTTTGTGGTATGTGTGTCTTCGGGTACTCGCACTTTTACAGTCACCCACAGACACACAGCAACACTCTGACATTCACTCCCTCTTGCATGCACTTGCTTACGCACTCGCGCAGTCAACTCCAACAGTATAGGAACTCATCACTAATCACTCACAAACGCAGCAACTCACTCACAAATGCCGGATGTACGTTGAGTAATTGCTGGAGAGAAAAAAACGCACACACCAACGTGGTCCTAAAAAAATTAGTAAGTAAATAATTCTTTTATCCATTTGGTCTTAGTAGCGTAGATTCTCGTAGAAATTATTTTTTAATTCTTCTATTTCGTTGTAACATATATAACAACACTTGTATGCGCATTTTTAATACTCGAAGCGCATTTGTGTACCCGGGAGGTCATTAGTGATTTCTAAACAGCGAGTATACTGCAATTCTGAGTGCCGACTGGCGTGATGAAGTTCTCGCGATCTGATATCTGACGGGATCTCTAGGCCGTACGCTGTACACGGCTGTGATAATTTGTACCTCAAACCTAACAATTCACACATTTGCGATTTTCTTCGGCAAATCTTTGAACTATTCTTATATGCTTATAATGAGCTCCGACTCATTATAAGCACGATTTTGTAGTCGTTAGAAAAGAAAAGATATTGTCATGAAACACGGTGCAGAAACAAAGCATTTTGCAGAAAAATGGAAATATTTGTTCCTCTAATTGATATGAAATATGATGGTGGGCTTTTGCCCACCTGAAATGACTCGCCTGTGTTTAAAATGTACGAGAGTATTTCCTTTCCATTATCTCTTATGTACTTATATTTGCTGTGAAACGTATTTGGCGTTCTTCCAAGGGGAGGCTGGCCTGCGTGCCTATAACTCGAGGATGGCGTGGGAAGGCGTGGACGGTGCCGCTGGGAGCGCTCTGTGCGGAGTCTGGGCGTCGCGCCCCGTTGCCGCGAGGCAGCGCGGCGGGGGCGCGCAGCTGGTAGCGCAGCTGCGCTCAATTGTGATGTCGTGCGGGGAAGGGGGCGGCACGTCGAGGCGCCTACGGACGGAGGGGCGGACGGGCGGACGGGCGGACGGGCGGACGGGCGGACGGGCGGACGGGCGGACGGGCGGACGGGCGGTCGGGCGGACGGGCGGACGGACGGAAAGCCACGCCGAGGACTTCTCGGCGCAGGTGACCCGGGTGCAGTTCAGCGAAATTCATGCGATGTAATCGTCTACATACTGCCCTTAGTAGCTCTTCGTAGGGTAGTGATCAGCCTACTCACCATTCAGCGGAATTCCGATTCGCCCGTCAATACCCGTCAATACGCTGTCCATAAGACTGTCTTTTTTCTGTCGATTCAGTTGTACATTGTTCTGCTCGGTTATTCAAGGGTAACCCGTGAAAGTTTGTCGCGTCGTTTCCACAGTTGGGAAATCTGTGTGGAACTTGGAATTTGATGTGTATAAAGCAGATTCACGGCTGGTTTTCTCAGAAATATCCCGTTTCCCGCGTCTTTCATTCCACGATTATTTCTTCCATCATTCAAAACCTATCATCATCATCATCATCATCATCACCATTAGTTGCAATCCATCTATAAAAAATACATCCCTAAAATGCGTAGGGTAGACGACCATAATATTTTTGAGGCAATATTTGGCATTGGAGCTCACATATTGGGATGTTGGGTTAGCAGAAGAATGTATCTGAGAGTAATTTGTAGAACACACAACAATTGTTTGTGTGCTTTACAAATAAAAATTAAACTTTTGACAAAAAAAACAAACTCAATTGACTGAAATACATTTTAAGATTAGACGGAGGTTTCGAGATTAGACGGAGGTTTCGACCAAACGATCACAGCGACAGTGGACGAGATAGAAGATGACGGGAACAAGTTAGAAACGGGACATCTGAAATGTAGATAGGTCATTGAGGCCAACACAAAAGGAGAAAAGAAGGGGAAGATGAAGAAGAGGAGGAAAAGAAAGAAGACGTTGGATTACGTACAGTTACATAGACCCGAAATTTTCTATTGTTTTATTATGAGGTTGCGACATTGTATTTGTGCGATAGTGTAAAATATTCTGTGCAGATTACATAGTAATGTCGATGAATAGGCAATATTAATCATAGCTACAAAACCTTTTCCCATCCATTTTAGAAACAGTTTAATCATTTAGTGTCAGAAAGCTGGAAAGTGAATAAAAGATAAATATTTTGTTAATTCAATCAAAATGTTCTGTTGAATAGAATGTTAATAAAAATTATTACCCCATGTAATTGTGTCATTTGTAGTTTTAATAGATTGCCAAAGCAATTCCTTATTGTTTCTTTTCTTTTGCAGGTAAGTTCCAGTTTCTGCCTTACCAAGCTGTTTCCGAATTTTGAAATAGGCCTCTCCAACGGTGAGTCAATTAAGCATCGTCATTAGTTTCGTCATATATATGTTTTTCTTAACAGATCTCTTTTAGTCGTCAACATTTTGTATTTTTGTGTCTACTTTTGAATAAAACTCTTAATGATGGACATCCTTTAATTATAATAGCTTTTAACTTTGTAATAATAAGAGTGTCAACTATCCAAACTTCAACATTTTCCAACCATTGGCGAACACGTTTAATATGACGTCTCTTGACGAGGAATTGAGGAGGAGGGATTTAATCTGTTTATTCTCGAAAATATGTTGTGCCTCATTTGCATTAAGTATCTTACTTCCAACGCCCGACGTAGTTGGGCACAGCATCCGACGCGACAGTAGCCTTCCGCTCTAAGTGTGCTTCCCTTTGTTGTTGGCCTCCGCTCCTTTTTCGGGTGCTCAGAGGTTGGACCCCGGTGGCCCGGCCGCCACGCGTGCCCGCACGTGCGCGCGCATATCCACACGCGGAGCGCGCTTCCGCCCACGCCACGAAAGTTCCGCTCCCGCGCCCCCGGGCGGCGGAAGACCCCGCTTTCTCCGCGCGCCCTCGCCCGCGCCTCCGCTCCGGCCCCGCTGCGCCCGCTCGCTTCTCCCGCCTCGCCTCGCATCGCTCACCGCCTAGCCGCTCGCTCGGCGCCTAGCCCGCTCGCTTCTCCCCGCCCGCCTCGCTTCTCCGACCGCCTACCTGGCGCCCGCCCCGCCGCATCGTCCGCGCTCCGCCGCCCGCCTATCCGGCTTTCCGCCTCGCCTATCCCACTTCACGCCGCCTCGCTCGACGGGTTCGCCCTGCCTCTCACGCTCACCTCTCTGCGCCTCGCCTGCTCACCACGCCCGCAACCCGCCTCGCTCCGCCTCAACATGCTCGATGGGGCGCCTCATCGCCCGCCTCGCTCTGCTCGTCTTGCCCCGTATCGCCGGCCCGCTCGCTGGCCATCCCGCTTCGTCGCCCGATTGCCCGCTGCTACTTGCCGCATCCTCGCCTCACTTCGCCTCGCCCCGTCGATCCCGGCCTCTCCTCGCCCCTTCCTCTCCACGCCCCGCCTCGCTCCATCCCGCCACATTCCTCCTCCCCGCTCCGCCTCGTCACTAGTCTCTGTCAAAGTCGGCGTCACCACCGCGCGTCCCCGCTCAGGTCTGTGCTCCTAGAGCATTCCATCACTCTGGTCTGCGAGTTCTCTCTAGTCCAAGTCCCTTGTTCGGGCATATTCAACAAGCCCACGCCCTCGCTCAGGCCTGAGTCCTCCCGGGTCCCTTCGGACGTGGACACTGCCGCGCGCTTCCGATAAGCTCGCATTCCTTGTTCCCTCACTCCGAGTCCTCTTGCCGGCATGCGTCTTTTCTCCCGTCCACGCTAATGCTCGTCCGCCAGCCACTGCCCCGACCCCATCGGTGCTCCCTGAAATGCCACCATATTGGCTCTTGCACAATATCTTTCTTCCATGACCCTCTGCAACCCAGTTTCCATACATGTGCACGGCTTCCCGCCCATGCATTGTCACTCGCAAATGTAATATTTCTCTAAACTAACGAACTATTGTAACTGCGCGGTTTACACTACTTTGCTTGCTCTCGCTTGAGAAACGCGACAGTTGTATATTTTTTAGTTTCTACTGCAGAAATATTGGCACATTCGTGTTCGCTGGTAACCAAAGGGTTCCTAGCATTTCCAATTTGATCTTCCAGATTCGCTCCATAGCCCTCAACACGTTTGTGACAGTTGCCGCTTGGAAATAAACATACTCATAGATAAACATAAAAACATATAAATGAAAATTTGTGTCGTGTTTGTTTTCGTTTCTTCTGCAGCTCACTGGAAACAATATAAAAGGAAGAAGCAGTTATGAGTCAGACTGAAAGTTCTTTGAAACATTTTTAATATAATGTTACGTAACATTTTTAGATGAAATCAGGTTAATGTGATTGTGCAAGGGATGCGGCTTTTATACTGAGAATTGAGAATATCATGGTTTTAGTATTATGTAAAGAAGCACACTTAAGCATACAGGATACATTATGTTCAAGTTTATTGCTGAATGGACTTCTGCTGCCGGTTTTCATCCTCACCTCGCGTTTTCTTTCTCTGCCTTCCCCAAGATTCACCACCCCCCGCCCTCTACCCTTTTTGCGCAAGTTCCTTTGCACGGAAAGCGCGCCCTTCCGACCGCAGAAGAAAAACAGCCGAGCGCCTCCGGTGACGTCATGTACCGGATACGCGGGCGCGGGGCTCTGTATCATTTTCACGTTGGGAAATAGCTGCTCAGCTCATGGGATACCGCGCATGCGCGACTTTCCTCAAAATAATTTTCCCTTGATTCTGCAAGAACCCCTCGGACGAGGGCTGGAACAACACGGGGAGCTGCGGAACAGTTGAGGCGGAAATGAGGACCCTGTGGGACCTCACTAGTAAGTGGATGCTTGATTACTTTTCTCGAGAAGAGTGGAATTATTTTCAATTATTTTTTTAAAATTATGTTGACTTAATTTTTACCCAGGATGTTTTTCAGTCGAAATCCTCAAATGATACTATTGAGATGAGAAATATTCGTACGAATAGCATAAATATTCGGAAACGCAAGTGAACCTGAATTACAGTTGATAATCCGTCAATTCGGTGTGGACAGAGCAATACGTCTTCTGTTCGTTTCGCGATTGACATCATGGGCCGCGACAACTCCAGCTAGAAGCAACTTAGCGTCTCAAAACATAAGCTCACGATTTCCAATACAATTTGGAGTTCATTTTATTAGTTTATTTGGTGTGTTTTTAATCGTGGAGGATCTCTTAACTTCTAGCATCTCGTTTTGGGTAGTCTTCTTGTGTGTGACTAATGTACGATCAGAGAACACGCCTCTGACAGGTGTGAAGCTTACAGTTTCGGCTGGCAAAAGTTACATTAATCAAATGTGAAGAACGGCGCTCTCAGAAGTGCATTAGAATGGCAAGGATGGCTATTACTTCTCATGAATGTTGCGTTGGAGCTGCTACGGCGAGTGCCGAGTATTGAATCTTTTCATATCTGTCGTATGCAAAGATTTGAGATTAGAATCCTACGAGCAAATAAATACTTTATGGATTGTTCATAATGATCCACTACTTACAGGTATTACTATAAGTTCAAGTATGGCATGTATTTGTAAACAATCATCGATCACGCACAACTTGGGAATCACTTCCCTCTTCTCTTTTCAATTTTTACATAACTCAGTCTATTCTCCACAACAATGAGTACTTGTCACTCCTTAACTACTTTCCAATCTGATTTATTTCACTCTTCCCCTTAGTAATATAACTTTAATTTAATAATGCGTATTTATCTTCCGGAGGGATCTTCTTGGAATTTCGGCTGTGATCGACTATTTTATCATCCAGTCCTATTAAGAACGTAACGCTGGAAAGCAAGGAAAAAACATCTAGTTGTACTACAGAATGTCTCTGACTTTCTCGTATTAGGTTTCCAATTTCTTTGGCCTAGCCTAGCTTTTAGGTCCCATCCTCTTGCCAGCTGCCACCTATCGCCGCCCAAAATACATTTAAAACAAATATAATCTCAATTTTTCGGCTTCCTAATGATAAAACCAAAATATTAGTTTAAGAATATTAAAGAAAATTGAAACCTTCGTCCGATAAGAACATTTGATTTTAAAAATGTGGAGGCGTTTTGAAGAAAATATCGTTTGGGCATCACTGTAAATGTGCAATTTTTTTTACGGAAATATTTGGAGATTCCGAATAACTTTATTGTAAGTCATTTGAAACACTTCCACGCACAAATGCAATAATGTTTACAAATCGTTGGAAATGTGCATATGAACGGCGAGGGAGATATTCAAAACAATCAAAATTGTTTAATTAAAAAAAGAATACACCAAAATGAAACTTACGTAATTTCAAAGAGTCCAAATAGCACTATTCTTACGAAACATTTGAAGAAGAAAAATTGGAGCCATTTTGAGCGTTTCTTAGAATGCAGAATTTTTAGATCATTTCAACAGAAAACGATTGCGTTTTCGTGAAACATTACATGTCATTATTTAATGCACATGCACTCATAAGTACAATAATATGAGCAAATTTTCGCCAATGTAAATAAGAATAACGTGAAAGAATTGAGCTCATTTCCAAGAAAAAGGGGAGAAAAAAGAAGAAAGAAAGATTCGGCCGACATGATCGAATGCCAACGCGACGAGAGGCCCTTCCAGAAGCGCCCCGCAGCGCCGGGGGTGGCCGTTGCGTCACGTGGACGTGGCGCAAGCGGCGTGTCGCCGTGCGCGCGGAGCACGCCTCGTTGGGCGCCGCGACGCGCTTCCGAGGGCTCGGGTCGTTACGCGGCGCCGCCGCGACGCCGTTTCGCCACGCGCCCAGAATGTCACCGGCGGCGGCGGCGGCGACCGGAGCGTCGTTTTTGCCCCTCCTCCCTGCGCAACGTCCGCTCACTCGCGGGAGGAGTAGCTGCAGACTGTGCCTGCTGGGTCGGAGCGGTTCTTTGCGCGACGCTTTGCCCCTTACTCTTTAAGCGTTCTCAGTTGATCTCTGCGTTTTTTCCACCCCTCATTGTTTGCTTCCTGGGCGTTGCCTGCTATCCAGATTCCACTGGCAGTTGACAATTGAATGTTACTCTGTTGTAATCAGGTGTTGAGTTACCCGCTGCCAGCTGATCAACGATCATTAGCTGTTTACTGTTGTAGGTTAAATAGGGCCTGCTATTCATCAACCATTCGCAGTTGACCGTTTGCCGTTGGACGATGCTCGTTGTCCAATGGTCGTTGTCTGTTGATCGTTAAACGTTGCTCCCTGTCAAGTAGCTATTGGCAGTTGACGGTTGTCCATTGACTGCTGCCTGTTAGTCATTGGGCATTACCTACTTCCTGCTTCTATTATCTGTCACGTTGCTTAATATTGCACTTTGCTCCCAATGCCTCGACCTTACCCTGTTCATGACTGCTGTCGTATATAACATCCAACAAGCTCTCCGTCCCGCACATCGAATCTCCCTCTCCTACTTATAGTGTTACTTCCTGCCCAATCACCTACGTTAACACCTAAAACTTGAATGATCAGTCGTTTCATTATATTCCAAATATTTGTACTCAATGATGAACAAAAACACAACTAATTCGCCTATTCCCGCCCTGTAAATTCATATCAAAACCGTTAACACTATCCATTCTCTTCACTGTGGATTATAATCAACGGGTGGAAATTGGTAATTATCAATGAGATGGTGATCACATATTGTTACATTAGAGATTCGACCTACATTAGACAAAATATACAGAAATCAGATGTAGGCGTAAAATATTACGATTAAATTGAAATGTTATATTGTAAAATATTTTATGAACGTAATAAATTATTTTTAGCTTATTAGGCCGCTTTTTCCATCTGTTTATATTGCATTTATACGAGTGCAAAAATCGAGGTTATACACGGTTACAATACACGGTTACTCGTTCAATAAATTACACGGTTATAATATACTGCAGACTATAATAACAACTATTTTGGACAAAAATAATAATCGACTATAATAGCCCAAACTGCCTCATTCTTTGTTTCAAGGAACCATCATTCGACGTTTGCAAATATTCAGCTGAAACACAAATCCATTACAATTTGTCGTGTTATAAATCGTGTACAATTTGTCGTGTAACCCCTGTAATAAAATTTTATCGAACTTCTAAATATTATTACACATATATAAGTTCCATGCACATTTACATCAATTCTAATATATTTTTTTTAACAGCGTGCTATTTAATTCACACTTTTTTCTGAAGGACAAAAAACTATTATTTCTAGGTTAAAGAAAAAGAAGTTATTGTCATTTGTGAAGAACCGGGTGGTACAAATTCCATCATTTTGTTCCTGTCAGCACTGCTGACGTATAATTCGTACTTCTCAAAAGCTATGCATTGGCTGCCGAGAGCAGAACCTGTCAGGATCTGAAAACATCAAGGAAGATGGATTGCGGGCAGTCTTCGCCTTACATGGATCACACAGAGCGTGCAGGTCACTCGCAGGCTTTGGCTTCTTACTCGGCAAGCCGCTGTTGACGGCCGCGCCATCTGTCGCCGCAGTTCGCTTTCAACTGCGCCTTTCTCGCGGCGCGGGGCGCGCTCTGTGCCCGGCCCACATTGCGGTGCGCGGCCTTTTTTGGCTGCGCAGTAAAGGAGCTCGACTTCTTCGTGCATTCTTCGCGCAGTTTTGCCTTCAGTAGTGCAGATGAGAGAGAGGGGCGACGGGGCAGGCAAAGTCTCATGATTTAATTATTTCATTTTTTTAAAAAAATTCAGTTTAATGTTTTAAAGAACGTGTGTAAGTGTGACGATTGCATGTGCCTAACGTAATATGATTATAAATACGAAACTGTAATACACGGAATTAATAGTCTAATTAAATAGAATTATAGTTAAATATTTCGATTATGGAAATTTTAATTACTCAAACACAATTCTTTGTGTACACGTAGAATCGTAGTAAAATACGGTTTGGTTACATTACAATGTATTCATTGTGTAAAAATATAATGTATATCAGTTAAACTCTCGATTTTTGTTAAGTTAAAAAACTCCAGTTTGGAACTACTACTTACAATTCACTTAATTAAGGCCACTTTATATACAGTGATTTATAAGACTCGCAACTTACATTGTCAAAAATGTTTCTCTAGTTTAATTTCTAATAAAAGAGAAATAATATATAGGATGAGTTCCTTGACTCTTCATTACAATTTTATTATAGTGGTGAGAACATGCCCTGTTTTGTTATTGCAAAGTAATACATTCTGCCTATAAGAATACTCACTTTACGCTAACATTATTTTTATATACGTGATAACAAACAATCTTCAAAAGCAAGTTATTATTTAACAAAGAGTCATTTCTTCCACGAGTTATTGTGTTCGTCGTAAAAGAAACCTTTGTTTCTTCACAGTTTATTTAATGGTAAATTGGACACGGTTAATGTTTCAGGTTTTATTTCACTTGTCCATTGTCACTTGCTAGAGAAAAAATGAATTGACAAATGTAACGTTTAAATATTTGCTTAAATAAATCATTAGAATGCTAATAAAACATTAAAATGACGAAATGTTTGGTACTTAGTTACTAAGTGAAATTGTTAATAGAAATTCCAAGAATATAAGAATTATTGAACAACCAAAAATACTTAACTCCGTTGTTTTACTGATTGTTTCTCAAATGTTATTTTTACATTTCGCAGTGAAAATCATATAAATTACATTCAATCAATCTTTATTATTTTGTGCAGCTTGCTTATGCTTAGCCATTTTGTCTTAGCCATTTTTTCACTACCTCTACCGACAGCTAAGGTCAAATGTGACAATGAATAAAGTTTTCAACCTTCTCTGTGAACATTTCTCTCTTTGACAATCGCTCAATATTGTCGGATAAATGCCCGATTTGAAAGCATATGCTTCTGTTAGCAGGAGTCAGTATTTATAAGTACCTTCTTTAAATGAATGGTCCTCGAGATTGAATCAGAAAGACGTAATGGTGTAGCAACACATTTCGAAAGCAGAAACGATGACGAATTCTCCGACTGCCGAGAAACCATCGTGTTTTGTTTTGTCATCGAATATTGTCAATGACAAGAACGTACTTGACCTGAATGACAAAATACCCGCGCTCAACAATTTAGAAGGGTAAAAGCAATGTAATTACAATGAAACTAGTTTTAGTTCATGATCCAAAGAAACGAGTGAATTTATTTGCTTTCGGCTGTTGGTTTTTTCGTATTACGAGCCTAATACTTTGCTCTGGAACGATTGATAAACACTATGAAGTCGGATATCTGCGTAGTGAAATGACAGCACAGCGTAAGCCATAAAAGAGAACATGATAACTAACAGAAATTTTGAATCCCATTTCACAGTGAAAATTATGAATGCTCGTACTGCTCTTCAATCGTTCATGAGTCTGTCTCGCAGTGTTGAATACATGCGTGGACAAAATAAACCAAAACACCTCGAGCTCTACTGTGGGGAAGGTCAAAGGAATCATTACAATTCACAAATAAATAATATTCTTTACATTTTCATTGGCGTTTAATGGAAAAAACAACATGACGTATATGTAGCTGTTGCTGCCACCGCATTGTCGACTAACGAGATCAAGTGTTAAACAGTTCACCTCATAAATAATAAGGAATGTTCGGAGCATCCAGCAGTCTCTGCCACGTGAAACTTCGAGCGTGCTTTCCTACAATGACACAATTGTCCTAACTCTCAATTTCCGACAGAATCGTAGAATTCATTACAGAGACAAATTTTCAAATTTCTTTCCATTCTCCCAGTGAGTTAGGTTGTGTGTATTTCAGATTTTTAGACGCATCTTTTCTTTAAGAGGATATTTGAGATATTTCCTCTGTGACTTGAGATCCGGTGAGGACCTTTACGTTGACTTGCGAGGTTGCTCTCTCCAAGTATCTTTTCTATCAGGACACCACCCCAGACAGGATAAGCTCTAAGCTCCTGACTTGTCTCCCTGTATGTCTGGCAGTGCATGTAAGTATAAATTCTCTTGGTGAAAACTAATTCACTTAATGCTCATCTGTCTGTACTATCTACTATGTATTAATACATTCCGTTTCAAAGAACTAACTTCTTCTACTCTGTTTCTCCTAAAAAAAACGATGACGAATGCTCAGAGCGTTCAACAACCATCCCACCTCGATAACACAACACGATCAGTGAATAGTTCATGCTCTGCCCGATTGACCCAACGACTACACCTACTAAGTTTATGCTGGACGGAGCAACCATTAATGTAAGAAATATTTTCTTCATTCTTACATCATATTGCGCCGCGAAACTTTACGGCTTATGATCCACTGACAGTGACGCATTTCCGTCGATGTAAATGTTAGAAACGATTTTCAGTAACTATGAGTTCCACAATTCCTTGGTTAAGTAACAAAACGCTTAAAACGCTCCGTGGAACGAACACAATTGTTCTGCGCCATTTCGCCTCGACGAACGCCTGGACCGTTCACCAACGGTCCTGCTGCGGACACGCAACTCGGTGATGTCGTGTACTGGTCGATACGAATGTCATAAAATCCCGGAGTCCTGCGTCGTGTCCAGAAGCAAAGGTTTGAGCGCCGAAACACCTCAACGCAATTCTAAACTTCCAATGAAGTTTTCCAATATTTTAACCACTTTTATGTCATTCTCGCTCCTTGCAATTAATAAACCACTCCTTACCCCGAGGTGTAGGCGTTTCCCAAGGGCGCTTGACAAGTCTAATGCGTGATTCCCATTCTTCAAACCGATGCATGCTTCATGCTTTTTGCATCCTAGGCGCGGGATCCTATTAACCGACTGTTCTTATAACCGTATATACTTGTTACGAATATACTTTTATCGAATGTACTGGTTGCAAATGAACTTTATATTTTTTCAGAATATATTCGCTGTTCGTTAAAAATGTCTGCCTAGCGATCACCCGAGCTCATCGTGATAACTACCAGTAAAAAGTCGGAAATCGGACCGCACTCACTGTGGCGGCTTATAAGCCCGAACTGTGTGCCCCTGGTAAAGCAACCATCCCCACTTATACCGAAGGAGATAAAAGGCCTTCGGGAATGGCAGCTTCTAGTGCAGCGCGCACCTGCTTCAAACGTTTGCTTCTACACTAACCGAACTGGGAGGAAACGAAGGGGTATAATAAGGGGATGATGCTTGATGGGTGGGAAAGCTCACCATATTCCACCATAAAAGTAAACAAGCCGGCTTGCGCGGGACTCGAATCCACGACCGTGGAACCGAGCGCGCTACTTTTACTCGTACGTTATAAGTGACCCCAAAAGCGAAAACTCCGTGATGAAACAAATCTATTAACGGACAAACGCAATCATTGCAACGAAAAAAATGTTCACGACATATTTTCACCACGAAAACGATAATGAATACTCGGGCCGACCAGCAACCATCTGAACTCGGCCACGCAACATTGTTGACGGCGAGTACGTGCTTGACGAGAATGACACAACCGCTAAACCATCTAAATTTCTGAAGGAATGACCAGCCATTGGAGTGATAAATATTTTCGATTCCTTCCATTACATTTCACCGCGGAACATAGTGACGATGAGCTATCGATATCCCTCTACTGTCGGATTAATTGACAGCATCTCGGAGTTCCAGAACTTTTTGATTAAGATACGTTTAACAATGGCGGAGAAAACGATTAAAGAAAGTCCTTAGTTGCCTAAAACTCCCAATGATTAAACACTTTTATTACTTTTTTTGAATTGTCACATTTCTGGTTCACAGGAAGACTTGATTCTCTAATAACGAAAGGATTTTCGCCCAGTGTGTTATTTACTATTTATTATCGAATTGTATCACGTTTCGGGCAATGCTGCACGTATTCAGAAAAACTAACTTCTACATCAACATCTAATGTCGTGGAGGGATATTGATTTTCTGACGTTTTCCTCTCTTGTGCTTTTGTATGACAATTGTATTGGAGCTAACGAAACAAAAAAATACTTGGTCTAACTTCCATTTTTCTTTAATTTGGTATGCTACATCGCTCTATTTCCTTACTTTTCAGTTATTATTATTATTATTATTATTATTATTATCATCATCATCATCATCATCATCATCATCATCAGCGTTTAACGTGCTGGTTGTAGCAAACAGAATTCTGCACTCCACTCCACCGCTAAAACTAGGGCAAATGCTGGTAATGTCCCGCGCCCATCCCGCCCCGATCTCGCAACTGAGTGGTCAGCGAAATGCCTACGTGCCCGACGCGAGTGACATAAACTCCCGTGCGCTTGTATCGCTTGTGGAGGGGGCGCGCAAGTAGAGCGTGTCAGCGCGGCGCGGTGCGGCGCGGCGCGGTTGCGTCAGCCGCTCTTCGCTTTTTGCCCCGCGGGCCGCAGCGAAAGTGGCGGTGAATGTCTGCGCGTCCGGCGGCGTTGATTTGTTTGTTTACGTGCTGCCTCCTGACCTGTGCCTGCGTCCGCCGCCGGACGGGACGCAATTCTTTTTTTTTTCTTCTTCTTCTTCCCTAGACCGTAAAACCGCGCCGTGCCTTCGCGACGCGTTGCCTACTCGGCCGTTTGGGGGCCGAAGGCGTTTAGTTAGAGAGGTAAAGAGCTGCTGCAGTTGACTTGGATCGAGTGGAAAAGGTCTGCGAAAAAGCAACCTTTTACACTTTTAACAATGTGGTAAAATTCCAGGTGAATAATTTGATCTTGAGCGGAACATATTATTTGGCAGGAATATACTAAATGTTTTACTCTCCTAACGGCTGTCTTGTGAACTACTTTATGCAAATTTTGCTAGTACAGATGTACTATTTTCTAAACATATTTATTCACTTTACCAAAAACCGATTGTTCTTGAGACGTGACGGTAATTGTATTTGTATACATTTCGGAGGAATGAGTGGTTCTGTGAAGTTCTCCCCGTAACTGTTGAATTCGAATTTCGACAGCAGCACATGTCAAGAGGAGGGTTGCTTTTTGTAGTCATTATGTCGGCGATTACTGTAACCTGCGTTTACCCTGACTTGAGAAAGCTGTTTGCGTGTCTTTGAATATTTTCATGTGAAATTGTCACACATGGTGTTGCGCATGAATGCGTTAGTCAATTTATGTTTTTGAAAATATAACTTCTTCTCATGATGGTTCTTATTTCTGCATTTCGTCTTAATTACAGTTTGATTATTCGAGTATATCTATAATTTTCGGGTATTGGTGTAGTTTCTATAATCAGAAAACCAAAAGAAATCGAAAAGAAAAATCTACTATTTTCATTGAATTTTTAAAATTATTACGAAATATGAAATTTCAATGTATTACTTTAAAAACAACATAATTTCATTGTAAATACTGCATGAATTTTACATTGAAGTGCAGAACGACATAACATAACAAACGTTTTTGGACCGCTTGTGGATTTATAGTACTTAGAACAAGATGCGTGAGACATGACGTCCCAATTTTGTGTTTGCCGAGGGTGATGTAGATTTTTCATAGTCTATTCCTATATTTCTGTTTGTTAATTATTTGTCTGCTTGGAGAAAATCTAACGTAGTACTGTCAAACGCGTTGGGGGATGCAGGGATAGCTCGTATTACGTTAGTGTTGAGGACCCACCAACAGCAACCTCACGAAGACGACCTCTGCAGCGATTACGAAAGCGCACACGTGTCCTCAGGTCGTCCGGTGGCTTCCTCGCTTTTTCATGTTCCCCTGCCGCTGCCGTAGAAAGGGATATCGGACGTGCAAAACACGAAAAAGAGAGAGTAATCGGCCGTGACGGGCCACGCGGTTTTCTTTTCGCGGTCCGGCCGCCGGTGACCGCGCGGACGCCAGCGGAGGCCGCCGGGGCTTTGTCGGCGCTCGCCATTGGCCCCGACGGGCGCGTCTCGCTCCGACTCCCGCGACCGCCGTTGTGCACTGAGAGACTCCGCCGCCGACGCCGTCTTTTTGCTCTCCAGCACGCTCCGATGAAGACGGGAAAGAAGCCAGTAGTGGCAAAGACATTGAACCCCTCCAATGGAATCTTGTTCATTGTGAATGGCCATTAAGTAGGTTAATTGCGACGAAGACGAGTTGGACGGCTGAAAGCGAGAGTTTTAGAAGGTTTTTCAAGGAGGATTGTTAATACTGATCATCTGGTAGACCGCTAAATTGCATGAGAATTTTTTAAACTTTACGCGCGTATTGTCGATGTTTAGAGCAACAAATAATTCTATGAGTATATAAAACTTTCAAAGGAAGAGAAATGTTCCCATAAGACGTCATTCATTATTAGGTTAAGAAAAAATTACGAGTGTAGTAAAATTGTATCCCACAACATTAAGTAACTGAAATGCTTCATGTGACTAGATGTTTCTTCAGGTAGCTTTCGAGATTATGCACAGTCCAAGGAAATAGGATTAGAAGGTTGTAATTTCATGGCATAAAGAATAAAACAGTGTGTGAGCTTTTACAATTTATTGCTATGCTCGAGTACAAAAAACAGAACGATGATGAACACGCGGTTAAATACAAAAAAGGGGACAAAAATTACAAAAATGAGGCAATAACTTATGATCTAATGGGATGAGCGAATGGCGTTGGTGATGGCGAGTGCTGAGGTGGCGGTGCGGGTGCGATGAGGGGAAGTGGCCGGGGAGGTCTCAGCCGTGGAGGCCGTAGCCGCCGTAGCTGCTGTAGCCGCCGTAGCCGCCGTAGCCGCCCTGGCCGGACGCCAGCAGCACGGGCTGCGACTTGACGGGCACGGCGACGGGCACCTTGACGGGCACGGGCACCGGGCGCTCAACATGCACGGGGTACGGCCTCTCCACGGGCACCTTCACGGGCACGGGCACGGGCCTGTCCACGGCCACTGGGTACGGGCGCTCCACCGCCACCGGGTAGGGCTTGGGCACGGGCACGGCGACGGGCCTGTCGACGGGCACGTGCACGGCGACGGGCACGGGCCTCTCCACTGGGTACGGCACCGGGCGCTCTACGGGGTAGGGCACGGGCCTCTCCACGGTCACTGGGTAGGGCTTGGGCACGGGCACGGCCACCGGCCTGTCCACGGGCACCTTCACGGGGTAGGGCACGGGTTTCTCCACGGGGTAGGGTACGGGCTTCTCGACGGCCACGGGGTAGGGCTGGGGCACGTGGACAGGGTACGGTCTGTCGACGGGTACCTTGACGTGGACGGGGTAGGGGCGGTCGACGGGCACGGCGACGGGGACCTTGACCTGCACTTCATAGGGCTGCGGGACGGGCACCTTCACGTGCACGGGGTAGGGCTGAGGCACGGCCACCTTCTTCTCCACGTAGACGGGGTAGGGCTTGGGCACGTGGACGGCGTAGGGCTGGGGAACAGGGACCTTCACTTCCACAGGGTAGGGCACCCGCTTCTCAACGGGCACGTGCACGGGGTAGGGCCTGTCGACGGGGACCTTGACGGGGTAGGGCACGGGCTTCTCTACAGGGTACGGGACGGGCTTCTCGACGGGCACAGGGTAGGGACGGTCGACGGGCACGTGGACGGGCACGGCGACGGGCTTGGGCACGGCGACGGGGTAGGGTCGCTCGACGGCGTAGGGCACGTGCACGGGGTAGGGCTTGGGGATGGGGATGCCCACCTTCTGCGTGAGGGTGACCGTCTTGACGGCCGGCGCGGCGGAGAGCAGCAGCGGCGCGCCGTGGCCGTAGCCGCCGTAGGCGCCGTAGCCGCCGTAGGAGATGGGCGCGGCGGAGTAGCCTCCGTAGGAGGCGAGGCCGCTGATGAGCGAGAGGCCGCCGTGGCCCGCGCCGGCGCCCAGCCCCAGGCCCAGCCCGGTGCCGTAGCCCAGGCCCAGGTCGAAGAGCCCGCGCTTGGTTTTGGCCGTCTCCTCCGCGCTGGCCTCCTCCTTGGCCGGCGCCGCCGCCGCCTCCTTCTTCTCCGCCTCGGAGGCCGCGGCCGCCGCCAGCGCCAGCGCTAGCAGCGCCACCTGCAACTGCACCAGACAGAACGCGCCGTCAGTCAGGCCGCACGGAACAGAGGGGCCCAGCCCATCTGCAGATGTGCACAGATGAGCCAGCGCCCAAATTACACACTCTTAGATTCATTGTGCCGCTCGATATTGTTTCTTTTTTTTGTTTTGTTTTTTTGTTTCGTGCGATCAGGGAGGCTGCTACTGGCGAGAGATCAGAGTGGGCGTCTCCATCCGCAGATGTGCACAGATGAGCTAATTCCTGCTCGTTATGGATCCTCACGATCGAACAGACTGCCGTTGGCAAGTGAACTGAGTCGCCTATTCAACTACAGATGCGAACAGATGAACCATCCCTGTTGTTAACGACCCAGGTCACTTAGTTCCGCTCGTTATGATTCCACGTGATCAGAGATCATAAAATGGCAACAGTTGAATAGTATATATCCCATCGACGCGTTAACTGATGAGCCGATGAGTACAGGTAAACTAGAACTTCAACAAGCGTTTTGTTGTTATTCCCTAGTTTCGAAAGATCTAAAAAGACGTAATTATTTATAAAGTGTTAAACTGGATTACAATACGGCTTTGCGAACTATTAAGTAAAACTAATAATTGAACAATTGCATTATTCATTAATATATAATAAATTCCAATTAGAAGGGTTAAGTTCGAGATATAAGACTGTCTTTTATATGTCCACCAGTACGTGTACATGTGAATGGACGGCATATGTATAAAATGCCGGTTTTTAATCGGAACTGAAAACTAGAAACATATTACGTTTAAGATTAGATGTGCAGAGGATAATGTGTTGCTATTACGGTTGTGATGCTGGCATTCGCAAGTCTACACTCCCCTAAGGAAATGTTACTTCATTTCGATAATATGTTGCCTCGGATGATCAAACAGGTATCGCGTTTTAGATATTTCGTGCCAAATCCAGCAGATGGGAATAGGTTGGCTCTGTAATTTCTCTGAGTGCGTTCAGGAAGTGCACTGGTTTGGAATCTTGCGAATCCGGTTGGATGCAAAGCCGAGTTTCTCTACAAATACGTCTCACTTCATTAAGACATTTTTAGAGAGAAACACGACGCCAGAGTTAGTCTTGGAGACGCAAGATATGCGGGAAATAGTGACTCAATGAGATATACTTATTGAATCACTCTCGTGTGCACGTAATCACTAAACAAATATTTCGAGTAAATCCAATAACATTAAATAATATTCTGAAAGTACATAGAGTTTCAGCAAATGTAATGTAAAGTATTGAGCATTAAACCATAACTTTGAAAAATTGAACGTGGATGTAAATTATGACAATTTCTTGAAGGTGTCGTACGTATTTTCGAGCGAGAACTTAATAACAACTTTCGAATAGCCCACTTGCTTTGGACGTGCCAAATTCTGACTCGGAAATGGTTGTGCAACGCTGAGCTCTCCTGCCATCCGGTGGAGTAAGACGTTCGGCAAGGTGTTCCCATAAAGGACTCGATCTCCGCGCGCTCTCGACATCTCGAGTTGGTCGAGCATCACGTTTCGCCGTGTACGCAGCGCGGCTGGACGCGGGGCGGAGGGGGGGGGGG
>BOPP01000141.1:1740622-1753502 GCA_017312745.1 Gryllus bimaculatus
CCCTCACCCCCGGACCTTACCTCCACCACCGCTCTCGTCCCGGCCCTACCCCCACCCGCGTTCCTTTCCACGTCCCCGACCCTGCCCTCGCCCGCACGCGCACCCTGTCCCGGCCCGCACCCGCGCCCGCTCCCCTGACCGCTTCTCGACCTGCGCCCGCACCCGAGTTCGCCCCCGCCGAATGTCCTGCATTGTGTGGCGGCTTGCCTCACCGCCAGCCAGCGCCCCTTACCAGCGGCTTCCTCCGCCGGTTTTTATCGGCTTCCTCCGGCACTTTGCTACCGGATGTGCGTTTCATATTCACATTTGCGTTCTTGCGTTATATGCTTTATCCTCTTCCTCCTCTTCTTGTTCCGACTACTCCTCAATCTTCTCTGTTTCTCTCCCTCCTCCTTGCGTCAATAACATTTCAGTCTTTCGTCCTCCCACAGCAATGTTCTGCATTGGACCCTGCATTGTTCGTCCTCCCGCAACACCTCGTGGAGTTTCTTTCACCGTAATTTACCATCCTTTAATTTTTATTCCTTCAATAACTTAGCTTAGGTTCCAAGTCATATCCATCGTCGATATGTTAACGCGTAAATTCTATTAACACCTATATCAATCCCACCTTGACTATGTATTCGAACCTGCGCTTGTTCCAGGAGATTCCTCCTACTGTTTTACCAAATTACCAGCTGAAGTTTTACCAAATAAATTACACGCTTCTACCTCGTGATGACGCCCAATATTCCGATTTTCCTCCTTATAATTTTCCGTTATACTTAAATTCAAGTTCACATTACCAGTAGCATGTCCCCTTTCCACTCGTTTGTTGCGTGGATACCACTTCTACACTTCGCATCCTTAAGCCTTCCTCCCGAGTATTACGTACTACGTGAGGCGGTCAAGAAGTGTTCCGTATTGTTTGTGGTCTTTCCACACGTCATTTACACTTGTTTCGTGGCTCTCCTCGCCCTTTCACATACAAGGCCTTTTGTATCTCATGCTTCTCTTTTCCCTTTCGTTTTTACTTCGACAGTTGCCTCTATGCTCGAGATCTCTTTATTAAAGGTCATCATGTACAACTCATTCAATCTCACTCTACATGGATATTATTTGTTCACATCATGTCCTTTATTATGTTGCCCAATTTGAAGTACAACCTGAGGTAGACCCTTGGCTTGAACTACCAATGGTGTTCCTAATCATTAATGGCGTCGCTTTTTCCATTTATATTTCTGAATATTTCCTGATCAATATTTGTTTGTATGTAGACTGTTGTTAGATTTCTGAAGACACAGAATTTTTAAAATAATGTTTATTCTCACATTTGTTTGATTCGTCATTATAATTAATATTTCAAAATGTTACATTCCTCACAATTCTTTCCAATTTTTCTCAATTAGTAAAGACATCTGCTTCAATTAGTAAAGACATATGTTTCAATTATCTTCATCTCTGTACATTAATTGTTTTAAATTTTGAGAATGATGGGATTTAATCAATATGAAATAAATTACAATATGAAATGGCGAAATGCGGGTTGCTCAGCGATGGTGAGGTAGAAGCAACATGTAGAATCGGGTTGAGAAGGAAAGATCTCTAATTACATCGAGGCGTGAAACGGGAGCGAACTCTACCGACTGCATGAACAGTGCCCAAGGCTCGGAGGAGACACAGTGATCTTTCAGAGCCTGCCCCTTCTCCGCGAGAGAATATTCAGTCGCACCCTGCCTCTTCAGTCGGGTCGTCTGGACACCTCCCCAGAGATTCATCTTTAATCGTTCGAGCGATAGCGTGAGATGGCGGGCGATTCCCGTGTCCGCCCATTGTGGCAGCGGCGGCGGCGGCGGTGACCGCGCGGAGAAAGTGGTCCAGAGCGGCGATGCCCGGCCGCCGCCGCCGCCGCCTTCGCCGCGCGTCCACGTAACAATCGGAGACGCACGACATGCCGCGGCGCGGCGGCGATCGCGCCCTTACGAAAGGTTGCGTCAGCCGATGGCGCCGAATGGCAAGTGCCTTCCGCCCCTCAGCTTTTGACTCCCGGCGGCGGCAGGACTTTCGGCTCTACCCAGGCTGAATTCAGTCGCTGTCTGGGGGAGAGTTCTAGCGGCCGGCTGCTGTGATCGGTAGTTTTGCGTTGTTTCTCTGATCAACTCCAGGCGAAAACAGTTCCCTAACCATCAGGTCACGAATCGCGCGCGATCTTTCCTTCCTCTTCCTTGTCCTGTCCTCTCTTCTTACTTACACACACTTATACTAACATGCACTACACTAAGCGCACAGGGAGACCAGTCGGGAGCTTAGAGCTTCGCGGGCCTGGGACGGTGCCACGGTTGTGTGAGATATCGGATTGAATGAAAACCCAAATGCCAATAGGTAGGTAAAAGTTCCGCACTGGATATCACCATCCAGTGGGGGAAGATCACCCGCACCTCCTAGGAAACGGACATGCGCTACACTTATGGGAAATGTGACATTAGCCGTTGACGCACTAAAAATCACTAATCTATTACTTTATTAATCAAATAAACAAACACCGTTCCTTCCAACGGAGTTGTTCTATGATACGCAGGCATCTCAGGTGTCTTGTTTGTATTAGACTCAGACACCTTGATATTTGTCTGATCCTTTTTTTCTCTTGAAACTTTATGTAATTCTATCAAGTACTGAAACAAGAAAATACAATATAAGCATTGAGAAGATTTGAGTTTAAAAAATAAAAAAATGTAATAATTCATATTCATTGATAATAATTATTAATTGCACTAAATTTAAAATTATTCAGCGATGCTAATGTTTGGATTTTAAGTTCTCACATATCCCTTAAACTACCGTATTGTAGTTTTCTTGACTTTCAGCACGCTAATCCTTAACGATTTGTTGCTTCGACTGTACTTACAATATTGCCCGGGATGTGTGTTCACAGCCACCAAATCTGTTCATTAGCAACTTGTCATCGACACCAACTTCCCGCGCAGTTTGAATGCTGGCCAAATAATTTGAGTAAATTTAATTAATTTCCTTCACCGTTATTGTTTCGTATACAATATTCAGTTTGTATTAAAATCTGATACTTTGAGAATAGAAACGGCGTTTCTTTATTGTAAGTGTCAATAATATTAATCTGCAATGTGGTACTTCAATGATTCAGTTATGAGAAACTATTGATGTCTTTATTATCTGATAATTTTGTAAACATTCAATTGTCTTACGTAGTTAGATGCAGTGGGTCAAAGTGACTGCATCTTGGCACTAAATTTGATTGATTGTAACTGGACTGTGAATAAATATACGTAATGTAATGTAATGTACACGTAATGTATGAAATTATTCATCTCGGCGACGTAAAATAATTCTCAAAGGCAGCCTGAAAATTGCCAGTTAGCAAGTAAGCCACGGCAAACTAGAGTTCTCAGAGTACTCTTTAGTCCTACTTTCAGTATGAGATTTGGACTTCACTTTCAACGCCCAGGCATTACATAACACGGTATGAATGTAATCGCAATGTAAATAATTCCATTGTAGGATGCATCACAACTCTCAACACGCACATAAAAAAAACCAATATTGTTTGTATGTGTCATAATATGACTCGTAAGTTTGCATTATTTTGAAGACAATTCACCCCAAAATGAATAATTATTTTTAATAAACATTTTGCAACAATTAGCTTCTCTTTCGAAACAAGCTGCTTCTAAAATAATTCAAGATTTTGCTGCTTGCACCAAACGCAAACGGCGGTGTCAGCTCCATCGTTCAGAGCGAATAACCAAGGAACAAACTTCTTTTAACAATATTCCATCGAGTCGGTTGCGTTTACAGAGTATTTTTTAATTGCGCAATTGGCAATCTATGTGAAATAAAGACTTTGGAATCGTAAGCACTTACTTAAGACCAGTTTGACACACATGCATGTATATGGGGAAGAATTCTCAGGATTAATAAATGTGCCTAAGAGGAATCTGGTGTTGTTGAGACCAGCGCTGCTACAGTTCATTTGTAGGCGTACTCAGCTTTCCACCAACTCATGGCTACGATTCAACTTCCTGCGGTCGACAGTCCCTTTCGTGTTATATCATCTTGGAATGTGCCGAACCATGTATTCTTTACGTAATATTCGTATGTTCAGTAAAGATTCAGCACTTTTTTCTTTCACTTTGAGAACTCGCCAGTTTGGTCCTTTTCACTCAGGCATGTCCGCGCTGTGTGGCAAGGATACAGAAGACAATTTGATGACCTGATAGAGACTTGAATGTCGGTCACGTTTATCGTAATGGGCCTGTGGGTTTTGCCGCTTGTAACGGCTCTGGTGCAGCGAAGCGAAGATCGAAGACTCGAATTCGTTAGCCGCGATGTTTGGCGAAGGTGAGAAGAAAGAGGACGCATCGAGATTATCGCTGTCGATAACTGCGGAACATAACCGAGTTATCACGCGCTGTCGACCGATGATTTTTTGCACTTGTGAGTTACGTTGTTGGCGATATTATCAAACTGCTTACGTACTTTTCTTCATGTATCCGATGCAGCAGCTAGATACGGTGGATATTGTATGGTACGGTGATTCACTTTTGTTCACGATTCCGTTTAAACTATCGTCTATTCACTGACACTGAATAAATAGAGAGCTGACATTGAATGCGTGAGTAATATAGAGTTGTAGGTTCTCCGTTCTAGTCATGCGTTCTGTTTCATTGGCATAAGTTAAACATAAACGAAAAAAGACCCCTCAGAATCCCAGGGATGAACTTTAAATTGAAATTACTAAGCACTTTCATATGTTTGAGAACCTGTTGATGATTCCGAGATATTATATCCCAGAGAATTTTAGGAAGTTGATTTCTTCGCATTTAAATTTGAAGCCACGTTCATGCATGTGTGCCGATTCTCAATGCAGTTCGTTCTACTCAGCAATTCTCACATATGAAAGTTTTCTCACTTTCTACTCTTATGTTGAGTATTGTTTCTCTCTCAATTCACAACTACACAGAGGACACAAGACTTCTTTGTCAACCATTTCATAATACAGTATAACCGCTTTCGTTCTCTGCAGCACAAAGTTCCTTTCATGCATCTGCCCTGGAAAAGATACAAATGAGTGCACTCTTTTCACATGCATTTCGGCCAACAATTTCCCAAGGAGTTTCACGTGAAATGTGGATGTGGTAGTAAGCGCAATTATTTCTTTATTCATAATAAGATGGAAAGGGCGCCTATATATTATCATCAGTGTAATAATGACGATGTTTACAAAAAAATCATTATTTTTACAATTGTACATTCACGTCATTTTCTGATTCTGAGATACAGAATAGTTCAGACTTGTCTTAGTTAATGTCCTCTCATGGTTATGTCATAAGACACTCGCCAGGCAAATTTGTGTAGAAAATAAAACTAAAAACAAAATATATCCTCTATAATTCTTAAGTGAAATTCTTTCCACACACGTGCAACTGACTTGGTAAGAAAACAAACAGTGTCTGCAATCACTCTACGTGATTACGCGTTCATAAGATTAAACATTCTAATCACGATAAAAGGTCAAATAACGAAATTTGATGTCCACCATTGAATTAAATCAAACGTAAAATACATGCGCTGTATTCCCAAGCAACTACAATACATTATTTATCACTTATGAAACTTCCCCATTACGTCGCGCAATTTCAACTGAAAAACAACTGCAATGAAGTAAACTAGACTGACTTGATTAATCAACCCGAGTTACTTGTCCGCTCACCCACTTCTTTTACGTGGAATTACCTCGACGCTTTGAGAGAAGGAAAACGAGACGATCCTTTGGTGGAAATCTCTCGAGGAATTTGCACTGAACAGGCAGGTTGCAAGTAAAAAGAGGAGCGGACAGAAACGAGCAGCTGAGAAAGGAGACAGGGAACAGGGCGAAAATACCAACGTATAATCTTGATACTCATCCGCTCTACATGTAATATGCTAAGGAAAAAATAACTCAGCCACACAAAAATTGTGTTTGTGTTTGGGGATCAGATCATGTTTTTTGGGGTCGCTAAATCCGAATCAAGTGTCCATTTTACTCCGTCACATCATATTTTGTATATACTAAAAAAATATAAAAAATCAAAGATATTTTGAATTGAGGGAGCAGACCTTATTATATGTTTTATATATTACATATAGACCGGGCTATATGTGTTTTGGGTCGCAGAACCAGATCTGAGGTCCATTTAACTTTATCACATATTTCTTTTAAAATTCGGATCAATTATAATAGATACATCAGATGAAATGGCTCCTGACGGGGCAACATTCATCACGTTGTTATATAGCCGATTGCCTAGTATAACTTCGGTGCCAGATCTGCCTTCTCTCCAAGCAGACGCAGTTTTTTAATTATTTTTTTAGATTATATGAAAAATCTGATTTGATGAAGTTAAATGGACTTCAGACTCTGTTTCAGCGACCCCAAAAACATGTAGTTACATGGTTTGACTCTTCGATTAAAAATATCTTTGGTTTTTTTGAGATTATATAAAAAATCTGGTGTGATGGCGTAAAATGGATACCGGATTCCGATTTAATGACCCCAAAAAACAAGATCTGATCCCCAGACACAAACACACATTTTTTGTATAGATGTGTAATGATCTGTATCATTATTATTAAAACGTTGTACATCTGCTACTAAATGATAGGGAAATACCTTCCACTCACGCCTCAAGTATATTTAAGACAAAAAAATAGAACTTCGCAGATTGAGATCTAATGGGCACTGCTGGCGCAACTGCAACCCGCAACACATGTTACAAACACCAAACACTACCCTCTTGCATACCGCGAAAGCAATGGAACATACACTCTTGGAAGTGCGTTTAAGGACAGTTAATTTTATGTATAACTCCACTGTTTATTTTTTATACCCCAATCTTTAGCAGTGAGATCTTTTTGAACTTTTTTTCTTTCATTTTTCATTTTTGGAAAGTTCTTGTCCTTCGTAGTGAGGTAGAAACGTTTAATTTTGAATTAAGTCTTTAAAATATTTGCAGTTTAAAAATAAAATACATTCGCGGTGCAATAATTGTGACCACCAGGAGACGAGCGGGACTGGAGGAAAGGTGAGAATTGAGACGAAAGCGAGTTCGGAACAGAGCAACGGCAAGTGAGCCGAAAAAAGGGGACGAGAAGCGGGGCGAAACGAGGAGCGACAGGCAGGGCGCGTTGCGAGACGAAACTTGAGTCGAGGAGCGACGCGAGAATTGAGATGAGGTGAGGTGCAGAATGTAAAAAAAGCGAAAAGAGAACGCGAGAAGCGGGATGAGTTGCGGGGCGAGTTGTGGAAGCGGGAAGCAAGACGAAGCGTTGCGAAATGCAGGGCGAGAAACGAAAGGATAAGTGAGCCGAGAAGAGAGGACAAGAAGTGGAGCCGGGAAGCGAGCTGGTAAGAGGGGATGGGAAGCGTAGGCAGGCAGCAGGGAGAGAAGAGAGGACAAGAAGCGAGGATCAAAAGCGAGGGCAAGAATTGGGGCCAAAAAGCGGGGCCAAAAGCGGGGCCGGGATGCGGGGCGGGGAAGCGGGATGGGGAAGACGGTCGGGGAAACGGGGCGGGGAAGCATGACCGGGAAGCGGAGCTGGGAAGCGGGTATCTCAAGCGGGGTCTAGAAGCGGAAGCGGGCATCGGGGCGAAAAGCGGAGTGGGAAGCAAGACGTGAAAGAAGACGAAAAGCAAGGTGAGTTGTAGAACGGGAAGCAAAAGGAAAATTGAGAGGGGAAGCGCGGCGACAGTTCAGAGCGAGGAGAGGCAGGAGGCGAAGAGCGGGGAGAGGAAGCAAGCAGTGGCCTGGTTTCTCGCCGGGAAGCAATTATCGGAACCGCAGAGGCTCGAGGGGGAGGGGAGAAGAGGGGGAAGGGGGAAGGGGGAGTGTGCGTCGCGTGTCACCCGCGTGCCGATGCAAACGGGTTCTCTGTCGCGAACGTCGCCCGCCGTGCTGCGTGCTGCTGCTGGGCGAGGCGCTCGCTGTGTAGTACTTTCATTGGCCGCTGGAGCCGCTTCCTCTGTGCGAAAGCGACCTCGCACCCGCACTTCCGCCTCGCCCCCCCTCCCCCCTCCCCCTCCCTTCGCCAAGACGCCCCTTTGCGGCTGACCGCTGACCGCAGCGTGGCATCGCTCCGAGAGGTGCTGTCGTTGTCCCCTCAATCTTCGGACGTGTCCTCCACACTTTATCTCCTTACCCTCAACGTGCCTCTCGCTTTCTTCCTTCCTTATCTCCACTCTCGCCTCTCTAATATTGTCCTCCCCAGTCACACAAAATCTCCTTGTATCTGTCTCTTCCTCAACTCCTTCCACGGCTTCACTCCTCTCTTCACTCCTACTCCCCCTACATCTTCTCCTTCTCTGCCTTTTTCTCTTCCCTTTCGTCTCTCCATCTCTCCTCCGTTGTATCTCCCCTCAACTATTTTACGTCTCTTATTCTCTGTTTTTTTTTTCCTCAACGCCCTGTTTTCCTCCACTGTTACTCCACAATTACCTTCGGCGTTAATGCTTACCACAGTCCTCAAGCAATAATATAACTAACGACAATTCTGTAACCTTAACCATCACAACTCAACTACCAATTATCATAACTACTGGAACGGTCGCCCCTATAAAACTGCAATCGCTTCCGCGTGACTTGGCTAATTGGTGCGGCATTCTCATATAATACCTACACGTTTCTTTACTAATATCAAAACTATCGCTAGTAACTTGAGAAGTAAACGTGTGCTCTTCCCCTACTAATATCACGGCTGCTGGCATTAAAAAGTCTAAAGCGCCGCCGCAAATGCCTCTGTAAGTTATTGTATATCTCCACAATCACCTCTTAAACCTCCTATTTACCCACCACTTGTGTTTTCATATTTCCAATTCATTCGCTTTCTTTCCCCCTCCGCCTCCACATCCTCTTCCGCTTCTTCACTACCGCCTCCAGCCCCTTCAACTCCTCCAACCCCTCCACCTCCGACTTCCCTACCGCCTCGAACATCTCTACTACTTCCAACCCCTCCACCACTTCCAGTTCCTGCACTATCTTCAACCCTTCACTGCCTTCACCGTCTCCTTCTCCATTATCTCTACTGCCTCCGACTCCACCATCTCCAATCCTCCACAACCTCCAAACTCTCCACCACCTTCAACTCCTTTACTCTTTTCAACCCCTCCACCGCAAACAACATCTTTACTGCCACCAACTCCTCTACTAATTCCAACCCCCGTATCGCTTCCACCGTCTCCAACATCTCTATTGCCTCCAACTTTTCCACCATTTCCAACTCTCCCTCCCCCCCAACTTCTGTACTGATTCTAATGCATCTACCACCTCCATCGTCTCCTCTTCAGACTCCAACTCCTTCTCCACAACCCCCTACGTCTTCTCCTCCTTCTGCTCCTCCTCTAACTCCCCCCCTCCCCGCCTCCAACATTCTTGCCTCCAATTCCTTCAAGCACTACCTCTACAAACGCTTTTTACCGCACAGCCTTCATTTGTACTGGTCCTGCTCCCGCCACCGCTGCCAGGCTTTCCTCTGTCGTCGCCTTCTGGTCTGAAGCGAGTTCCGCGTGCGAGCGCGGGCATGTGGCTCGCCCTGAGCCGCCAGCGCCGCTTGGGTGTCCCTCTCGGGTTCCACGCGGAAGGGTGAAGACCTGAGCGCCGGGCGAGCGTTCCGCGTTAAGAACTCCCCGCGACATTCGGCGCTTTAAAGAAGTGAGCCCGTATTCAAGGCGTGGCGTAATGAATTGTAAATGTTCCGTGTTATTAATGCTTTGCTTCAAGAAGTAAAGTAAGCATTGTTTCTTAAGGAGTAACACAAGCTGTGAGAGCGTTACAAAAGCTTTAATGTTCTCAGTGAAATGTGCAATTGCTATGAACTTAAACCAAAGTGGAAAGATCCGAACAAAATGTGAGAGCTTGTCTGGTGAAAGACGAGGTCAAGACCAGGATCTGACATGTTTTATGTCATTCGCTTGGATAATAATGTTAATGTGTTCTTACTAATATTGTTTTTAGTAAATAAATTATCTATATTATTGACTTTATCATACCTTACAGTAATAATTAATGCTTTTGCACTTGGTAAAAATTAATCACTGTAAAAGTATACCGCATAAGAGAGTAAAACGTCGTGGTAAACAGGGGGGGTATCTGAAAAATTCAAAGAAGAAGTTATTTGTATTCATCTCCGTTGTGTTCATGTAACTCCACTCTTTTGTCAAGGTATTCTGCTGTGCCTCGACCCGATCTATTTTTTCTCTTAATTGATGCATACATCTGACACTTCTGTAAACCACTATGTTCTGCTCAATAAAAACTTGAAGAGAATGTTTTCAGTTCTCACTACATCTTAGTGAAAACAAGATTGTTCGAGTTTACTGTGTATGAAGGGGGAACGTTTTCACTATTGTTACTAAAATTCTTTTCTGGGGGTGCGGAAAAGAATATTTATCTATTACATTAATTCAAACATTATCAGACTAACTGTATCTAAAAGAATGATGTTTGCCCTGATAAACATTTTTGATATTTTCAGAAGAATAGTCCATATTTGCTGAATGATAGACTTCTTGGTGTAATTTTCTTCATCAACGCCTTCAACTCTGCTATATCACATGACGTCATTGCCTTGTTGGAAATTCCAAACGCCGGCTTCACTGATCGATCGTTTTCGTAGTTTATTTCGTCAACAGTAGGCAACGAGGCGTGTGTTATCCTTCCTTCCCCTTCCTTTCCCCACTCTCATTCTTACAGTCAGGAAATAAGTGATCCCTATCCCCAAAATGATTCCGTCAGTTCTATGAGTTGGCGGATGTCAGGTAAATGCTCGAGGGTAAATTATTTGTTGCCCAGTCAAATAGTCGGGTTAGCTATATAATAGTGTAGGACGAAAACGAAGAAGAAGATAAAGAAGAAGAAGATAAAGAAGAAGGAGAAGAATTCTAACAGCAACGATCATTTTATTTCCATTTATAGAAAGGATTTCTTCTTCACACATGTTTTGCATTATTCTTTCTTTTCGGGCAACCTTTGAGTGTTAGTTTTCTCTCGGCAGCGCAGACTGGTCAAGGCAGCGGATGCACTAAATCTCTGCCTGCAGAAAAAAAATGCCATCGCGCATTTTGCCACCTGTTGCATTCTGAACCGGTACTGGCGCTGCGTTTGTAAGGCTCTTCTTGCGCGTTGTCTCATTTCGGTGGCGCTTCGACCTCATTCAACCTTACGAAACGACTGCCGGTTTGGCATAACTCTCCGGTGAGCGTTGGAGGAAGCGATGAAGGCAGCGAATCATAGTCCCCGGCGCAGGAAACCCCGAAGGATGCAAATGAAAGCGAACGCATATATGAATGAATTAAACGTACGGGATTTTAGTATTGAAAGGGTTTGTGATCTTGGTTAGAATACTAATGCTTTTCAGCTGGCTCGTTTTCCACACAGGCTTTGATGTACCGACTAAGTAGTACTGTAATCTGTAGGTCTCATGATCAATCACTATAATGAGATGGAGATCGTACTGTAGCCGCATGACGGAGACGAAATATTTTCACTTCGTTTGTTTAGCAATTTAATGCATAAGCTGGAGATAAGAGCGGCTTATTATCCTGTGGAACATTTAACTATGTATGTAAAAATATAATTTTAGGAATCTAAAGTTTATTAAATAATTTTCTTAGAGTTATTTTAATTTACAATACAATACGTAAAGTAGTTAGTGGAGAACATATAATTCATTTCGGTTATCATAATATTCAGTGTTTTAAAGGTCATCATCAAATACGCTGTTATTCAAGTCCTTCAAGGATATCTTCTACCTGTTTATGCATTTATAGATTTAATTTACATATGTGTACAATAAATATTTGCAAGAAAGATTTAGTAAATGCTGGTGCTTTTTTGGGGAAACATGTTGTTGTTAGCCAACGCACACCCTTGGCATGTTAGTCATTTGGTGACGTGCACACTTTCCCTCAGCTTGTAGGGATCCGAACGTCTGCAATGGTCAAGCGCGTAGGTGGCGAATCACTGTTGCTCATTTAGCGAAAACCAGGAGACACGTGTGGTAGACCACTAACGCGAGTAACTTTGTCCGCGCTGTGAATTATTATTATTATTATTATTATTATTATTATTATTATTATTATTAATTGATTAGGAGATGATAGATGAAAGGTGACCGTGGACTTTTTCAACCATCCCAGCATTCGCCTTATGACCGAGGAAAACCACGAAAACCCCGGTCAGGATGGCCGGCCCGGGGATCGATACTGGACCTCTTGATTGAGAATGCTGCGCGCATCGCACTGAACAAGTTCGTACGGTTTTTTCGGGAAACATTATTGGGCATAGATCACTCCTCGATTATTTCAAACCAATTTTCGAGAAAACGCGATCAAAACCACAGAACGCGCCAGACCACAGACGTCGATTGCAGCATCTGCCCGAAATCTGAAACAGCGCTCTTAACCACAAACAGTTTGGACTCGGCAGTGACGAAACCAGCGCAAATTGTTGGGTGGATTTTTCAAATTCCGGCGCTGGGAGAGGCACCGTCGTTCTCCTTCGCTAACGACCAGGCCCTTTCCATCGGCGGCGGCGCGGCGCGGCGGGTCAAACAGGGCGCAACCCTTCGGGGTCACCGGTGGTCACGGCGAGGTCACGTCGTGGGAGCGGACCTTCCGCGCAGGCCGCCGCGGCCCCGGTCCCCACCGCCGCCTTCGCCGCCGCCCTCACCACCGCCGCCACCATCGCCATTGACGCCATTGTCACCGCCGCCGCCGCCGTCGCTGCTGACCGTCACCGTCACCCGCTGCCTCTCGCACCTCGGACATCGCCACGCCACCACCGCCTGCGCCTCTGCCCTCCCACCTCCCCCGCCGCCTTGCTACCGCCCACGAACC
>BOPP01000141.1:1755079-1821123 GCA_017312745.1 Gryllus bimaculatus
CGTCCTCCTCCGCCGCCGCCCGCTTTCCTACGCCGTGCGTGCTTTCCTCTTCGCCCCCCCCCACTCGCCGAGCGCGGATCTCTCCGACACGCACAGTGCGCGGCCACACTGACGCCGGCGCCTTTTGCTTTAGCACGCTGCGGATTACCTACCGTTCGCACGTTAAATTACTTTGATTTGATTTATTTTGTCACAGAACAGTAAAAACTGTATGTGACGTATGAGGGAGTGATACAAAGTGCGCACGTTCGCTTGAGATCTCAATTTTCTTTTACCAACCTTTTAGCCCTAAATAGTTGAATGATGAATAAGAGTATCAGCAAGACATTAGCAACATTTGAAAACTCAATATTTTTGCTACTGAGTTATAAAAACTTATTTGGTTTGGTGAACGAACAACAGATTTGATTGGTTTGTATTTCTAACAGAATATTATGCCAAACCCGCCGCTCTAGAAATAAGAGAGTTCAAAAAAAAATTGCACCTGTGTGACTTCATTACATTACAACTTTGCGTCAGAAAGTGTATTAGTTCTCAAAAGTTAATGTTATTTATAATATTGAATATATTAAAACTGATTAATAAATTGTAGTGGATATTACACATGCGACAGTACGACACAGTACGACAATGCGAAAAGGTTTGCGATGTAATCCATTTCGTTAAACACGTGTGAATTTTCCATTACAATTCAAATGTCTATATGAATATCTAACCTTGTTAAACGGGAATTTGCAGTTAAATTTTATGTGAATAATTTAAGTAAGAGAAATTCATTTACTCGTGAATGTTCTCATTTAGCGTTCTTACACGTGGCTCTTTAAGATATTTTATCTATTGTTTTTTATTATTTTCGTGTTGATCTATCCATCCAACCATCATGATCATCCATTGATTATAATTTTCGGGTAGATTTTTATTGCGATGAATTCTCGTGTGTTCTCTTGCGTTCATTATTTTAAAAAAATGGTATAATCCCGTCCAAAAATAAGAGTATTAGTAATTATGGCAAAACATACTCTTTGTAAGCTTTATCAATATTTTATTTTCGTGCGTGCATTGTTTATTTTCTCACGACTTGAACTGTCAGTTTTCTTATTATTGACAATAATATAGCGACATATTATTTAAAAAATGAGGTAAATGTATTTGTAAATTTATCATTTGACTTTTAATGTTTACAAACGAGCGGAAACACTGAGATTCGTATTGCTTAGCAACGCAGGAAAATATTATTTTATGTTTCCTGATGATTGTCTGAATTACTTTTTTGATATAAGTTTCCAAATAAATTTTTAGACAATTTTGAAAATTTCACTTCATTTCATTTGTACAAATACATTTATACGAATTTATTATTATTTCATGTATACGAATGAAATAAAGAGAATTTCGAAAATTGCTTGTATGATAATTAATTTGGAAGCTTACATTAAGAAAAATATTTTGTCCGTATGTATCAACTCACATGACACTGTTCACTGCATATTACAGCTGCACCATTTGATTATATGACTTCGAAGGCAATATCTTCCGAAGGTTGCCTAGACGACTCAGTGGAAAACACGCTATGGGACTCCCATCTTCCATCCTGATCAGCAGATATTTTTATGGCGGTATTTACGAACGATCCCGAAGCGATGAATCGGTTCCTTCTTAAAGTGTTTTCGAAGGTCTACGGATATTGCATTCCTTTCATCTATATCTTCGCGTTTTTATTCGCTTTTTTAGACTCAAGGTCGTTGTATACGATACTAGCAACAGGTGTCTGGGTGCCACTTCGAAGAGTTTTCTACTCCGTCTCCTTCGGGAAGTTACGTGAACACTCGAGGTCTAGGTCGAACGTTTTGGCCTCTGAACGTATCGTAAGCTTTGAACCTCAGGGTTGAACCTGTCGACGTAAAATTCGCGTAAATGCTGGATTCCTTGCATATACCGTCTGTCGAGCAGTCACTTCAATGTCTCTCTCTTCAGTTTATAGCTTGTTCTGCATATTCTGAGATGACAAGTGCCTGGCATCAGAGTGCTAGAAGCGTTAAAAAAGTTGCAATCTATGACCAATGAAAGTCGTCGCTACTATAAGAGGAATGCCTTTTTCAGAGATTGTGTCACTAACATGGTCGCCATCAATTCAAAACCGTCGTTAAGATACAAAGAATTTTGTCAATTTGTATTGTATTTGTGAAGTTGGTTTTGTGTGATTTAAATCGAAGTGAGTTGTTATATTTCGCGTAGTATTAATACATGTGTGAAAATTACAGAGTTGATTTATATTTTTTGGATACATTTTCCAACTGAAGGCTAATTTTTGATTCTGTCTAGGAATAAATTGCAGATTTCTCTACGTGCTAAGATCGTTCCGCGCTTCCAATGTTTCCAATGCATTCTTCTCTTCTTACTTCACCTTCACTTTCATCTGCGCTTCTTGGTCACGTATCTAACCCTTGTTGTTGTTCAAGCTTCTAGATTGGCCATGACTTTCCTCCGAAGGAAAAGGAAATTAATGGTGGAGCATTTTGGATGCCTTGATGATCAATGTGCAGATGCCGTTATTGCTTTATTCACAGACATAACATTAGAGTAACGACACCAATACTGTGAAGGAATCAAATTGCTATCCATTATTTGTACTCTAGGTACAGTAAGTTAGTTTCTCGCCGACGCAAACACATTGTGGAATAACTCTTCGCGTAGCCTTCATATGAATCCCCTGAGAAGCATGTTAACATCAAGTGAATGTGCCGTGGAAGACAGTGACAAACCACCATAGTTTATGGTCGATGCATAACGAATGTGTTCAAAAATATTGCAATTTTGATCATTTAAAATGAACAGATCCGTTTATTTTGCTGTAAAAGACGAAGGTAATCAACTATATACTTTCTTTGTTGAAAACAATATTTATGAAATGTTTACCTGTAATAATATATCGAAACGCTCACCTACACTCTCCTCAAAAATGGCTTTTAAGATGTATGGCTTTGCTTGAACACAGATAATATGTCATCGTATGCATATTATGTATTATCAGAAATAGTTGCGTTAGAATTTGAAGTACCAGAAATGAGCATTCGTCTTTAGGTTCCATAGTTTGAATCCCTCCAAGAGCATACACATGTACGTTGGGACACTGAAGTCCTCTCGTCTCCAATGGAGCTAACAATGAGAATAACACAACTATAATCAATTAATCACTGGTCAGAATAAAAAAACGTAAAGAATGGTGAAACACAACTACAATGATTGCAAACTCCTTAGTAAAGAGAAAATAATGCAATAATAAATGAGACCATTTCTATATATTCTCTAATCTGAATTAGAGTGCATTTTTTGAAAAGTTATTCAACCACACAGCAAACTTAAACAATTCTGTATAAGGGATGCGAATCGAATGTGTTTTGATGCATTAAATTAATAACTAATCTATGCTGCATTTCAGATAGGATGAGTAAAACCCCATTTTCTGTCCAGGATCAAATGACCATTTGACAATTCGACTTCAGAATTGCTGGAAACCCGACCGAAAACGACTTTCCTAAAAATTATGATGTACTTAAATTATTACTTGTAAACTCGACCCATTTGAAAGAATTAAGAGTTTCGAAGGAGGAAAACGCTGCAATAATCCCGATTTCGGAATCTGGATTCCCATTCAGGTTTCGCGTGTCGCATCTTCGGATGCCCCGCCTCTGAAAGGAACAAGCGAGGAACAGTTTTCCCTGTTTCCCCAGGCCGCGGTGAAACGAGCTACAGGGGCCGCCCCTGCAGTACGCGGCGGCGGGGCGGCCTTGTCACGTGGCGAGGTCCGCGAGGCCCGCGGATAGTATCGGCGTCGCGTGCGACGGCCGGGTATGAGAGCGGGGGAGGGTGGAAGGGGGTGAGAGGCGGGAATGGGGGGGAGGGGGCGTTGTCGCCTCGCGGGCAGCCGTCGCATCCGGCGTTGCCTCAAGACGTTGGAATGCCGGGCGCCGTAAGGCCGCAATGACGGGGATGGCGGATGGTGTGTCGTAAAGGGTTACCGTAGCTGGTTATCTTCTGCTGCCAAACCGGGAGAGGTGGCTCAGGGCATCAACTGATGATCCTACTGACCGGGAGGTGAACTATAGGACAGAAGTCTTCTTCTTCTTCTTCTTCTTTTTCTTCTTCTAATCAAGGATTAGGTTCATCAACCTGTTCCGGCGCCCATTGGCGCACGTGGTCTTCCAACGTCATGCTTTCCTTTTGGTCGATAATGCATTGCCAAAGCTGGAAGTCTGCTGCTTTTCCTTCCTCTTGGATGCACCATTTCTTGTTATTTTTGGCCAGCTTGTCGAGCACTGGTTCTATCCCGAGTTCTCCCCTTAGATCATTATTTCTTTTTCATCTAAAATTGTATATCCACATGTGCTTCGAATAAATTTCATGTCTGCTGCCTGAACTTTTGATTTATCTCTGTTTGTCATTACTCTAGCTTCATTTTCGTGTGTTAAATTGGGCACTGCCACAATATTGAAAAACTTTACTCTAGTATAAGAAGTCTTCAAATGAAATTGTTATTCTTTTTTCTTCCCAGAAGATCTTTATTTCTTAAAAAAGAAGTGATTGACGGGAAGTCGACTGTAACACTTTGTCGAAGTAACTGTGACACTTTGACGAATGAGACGTTACTATTGGGTAGGACATGTGGATAGGGACGGTGGCGTTGCAGGAGGCGAATGCCTCAGGACTGTGGGCGCTCTTAGATTGCCAGATGCCCCACTGCCCGCGGCGACAGTGGCGGTGATGGGATGTAGAAGGAGATGGCGGCGCTGAATATGGAAGTGGACGAGGCGGATGTCTGGTGGTGAAAAATGACCCAGTAGGTGCCAGTAGATTAACTTAATCACTCCTTGGCAGCGACACCGTTGACGAGGGTGGGACGTCACTCCTTGGCGGCGACGGCGCCTGCGACAGCGTTGTCCGTTCGTAGGGACAGCGATGTCCGTCACAGAGGCGGTGCGTCGCTGGAGGTGATGGTGCCGGGGGCCACTTGGTGCGACGGGTGAGAGGATGGTGGCGGTGGCGTCTGCGACGAGGGCTGAGGAGGCGACACCCCTCCATGTCGGGGACGATGAAGGCGGTAGTGTTAACAATGTAGGAAGGGGCGACGGGTCCCGCGGTGACAAATGACTCAGGAGACACCAACCATCTTCCCACTGTGATGACACTGTCGGTGGCGGAGGCACCAGCGTCGTCTTCCTGCGGCCAACTCTCCCGCAAATGCCGCGCCGCCCCCGTCGCCCCTGCCGTACCCCCCGCCTGCGCCCGCGTCCACGTAACCGCTCGTCTCGCCGCGGCTGCCGCTGCAGCTGACATTATGAGCTGCGGTGCCGATGGCGTCATCGGCGCTGCCTCCGCCGCTTCCGTCGGTCCTTCCAGCCCCTGCCACTGGTCCCGCCTGTTTCGCCGGCCTTCCGTGTCCTCTGCAGCCTTCTCAGACCTTCGACTAGGACATCCAGTGTCGTTTGCCTGAGTCAGATCCGCGTTCCGCCCTGCGATGTGAACCGCACTCTTTCCTCTGCCTGGTCTCTGCTCCTCGTGCCGCACCCGCAGCGTTAGTCCTGTTCGTCCTTGCAGCCTCGGCATTCCTTGTGTCTGTGTTTGGTGTAATATGTGTCTGCTTCATCGACCAGCTCTGAAATTATATCTGTGGAACATTTGTAGTCTCTGGGAAGTTTGCATTCTCTGTTTCCCTGTATTCTTCCACTTGGAATCCGGGTCGTCTTTATTATGTCACCATTCGTGTGAAATTGATGCGAAACAATCAATATTTTATTTTTACCTCCTCGACATAATGTCTGACGTTCATATTTGCAATTTATTTAGATGCCGGTGAAGAAATACTATTTTAATTTGAATGATACTGATTTTTTTGTTGCGTGAATGTCATCTTTTCCTTCTAGACGATATTACATTTAATTATTATAGTTACTTTAATACGTACCTACTAGATAAAATTCCATTTCTGGACAAAGAGTAGTCACTATAATGTCCTTCAATAAAGTTTTATATTTAATATACAATATGATGTTTGGAATCCAAAGTATTGAATAAACTTGCAACATTTATTAAATCAGATTTACAGTATACTGCGAATTCAATTCGAATTGTAGTAATTCGATGGAGAAATACTATTACTGGTCACAGCCGCCATGACAACATAAGTTACTCTTTTATGTCTTACCTCACTGCTTTTTCCAAGTTCCCTAGAAAAAAATTTAGTAAGTTCGTAAGGTAAAAAATATTTCTAGCGAACCGTAAGGTACTGACAGTGTTTCTATTTCCGTTAATTTTCTCAATCTCTTGACTCACAGTATTTGCGTATAACATACCCTTGATATAACTGTAGTTGCTCTTTGTTCAACGGCATAGCAGGTTGTGAGAACGGTCTCCACGAAGGTCACTTTTTTCTCCGGTGTATTTGACTGGGTTTTTTGTTATGTTCAGCGATTGAGGATTGAAATATGAATGCGGTAGTACACGTGCCATTAAAATATACTTGAAGTATTTAAACATACCTGTGTCAGAAACATTGAGGTCCGAACTCACAGATATTTCGAAATATCACGTACGGGGAACTATTTTAACAAAATACATTAAGTGTTGTTAAGTGAGGCTTTAAAGGGTTCAAGAAGACTTGAATATAAAACAGATTTTCTTATTTAACTGACCACTTACTGACTAAAAACTATCGCTGTATGTATAAAAGACAAAAATGATTGCTTTGATTAATGTACTATTGGAGCACTAATTTTTAATAACAATTTTACATAAAAAAGTTATTACATTTTACTTTTTATGAGTACAACCAATTATGTAATGCAAGCTTTTTTAATCGCTTAGCAGTAAATATACAGTTGCTTTGTGTTTGTGGGTCCTCAAGGAAATCGGGAGTTCCTAGCATCGGGTCCTGTGAGAGGCGGATTTTAACACCCTCTAAATAACTGTATCGAAGCCGATCCCTGACTGAATGCGATTCTAGAGGTCGACTGATCCGATATGTTTTTTCCATGATTTCTTTGCATCAATGTCAGGCTGATGTGAATTTCAGACGCAGTGTATTCAACAACAGGCCACGGAATGAACCCGTACCTTCCTTTCTCATCCTAAGAACACTCCCATCTATCGGGTGGAGTGATACTCTATCAATATACGGTGTATCACGCATGAACTCTGTCTGTTTTGCGAAAAAAGCATTAATGCTTCAATTAAATTCTCGAGGATATTGAGAACCAAGGAAATGAAGGATGAGGAACAGGTGCAGTGGAGCGAAGAGAAGAAGAAGAAATGAAGAAAAAGAAGAAGAAGAAGAAGAGTGCGGAACGAGGAGAAGAAGAATGAAGAACGAGGAGGAAAAGACAATGATGATGGTGATAAGAGAAGAGACATTCAAAATCTTTATCTACAATAAACGTTTTCATCTAATAGCTTCACCACGGATGAATCACTTATCGTCTATTTATTGTTTCTGGTTTACAAACAAACATTTTGTAGATACGCATCGAAAATAGAATACCAGTAAAGACTATTTATAAAATATAAGAAAATAAGGCGTAGTATAGGAATAATAGTTATAGGACGTACAAAAATAAAGCGAGGTCACGGTGTGAAGCGAGAGTACTCTTATTAAAACGTATGAAAACAAGATGTCCAGTCTGATCGCGCCAAATGCCGGAGGAGAGAAAGAGAGAGAGAAAGGGGGGGGGGGAATCTGAAATCCGCGCTTTGCGCAGAACGCGTTTACGGCGCTACGCTGCGCCGATCGGTGAAAAGTGGACGCGCTTCGCCTCACACGCGGATTTTCGTGAGCGACGCGGGCGGCGCGGGCGGTTTCACACACGGGGTCGTAACTCGCGCTCCGTTAACGCTGCGCTCTTGCGCAAGGCGGGCGAGCGGTCAAGGGAGCCACGAACGAGAGGGGGAAAGTGCAGTGGGCTCGGGAGCCTTGGTGTTCCAGGCCCTTCCCAGCGGAACATATCCTTTCGAAGGCGGTCAAGTGAAATGGCGCTTGCTGTCAAGACCCTTCAAATGATTGTGACCAATATATAGAATGTTGAAAATAAATGTATTAAAATGTACGAGAGGAAATGTTTTATAGTCATGAAATTATAATATAAATATGAGTTTATGCATTTATGTTTAAAAAAAGAATTATCTTTAAGTTTGATTTATTTCGTATTTCAATGTGGCTATATGGACAGATGAATGGCGTTCTACATCTTACTCTTCTACTTTCTCCATCACAGCTTCATGGGACTAATATTTCAAATTTCATATTTACTCAGTCAAAAAACAGTAAAAAATGTATGTGATGTATGTATTTGCTTACAATACTCCAGAATCTCTTTGCATTATCGAAATGTTCTTTATACGCATGGGGGATGTGTCCATAATCTAACGTTGGGAGTGATTATAGAATGGGAAAAGGAGAATTACGCACGGCGCGTTGCTCATTGTTTAAAGTAGTGATGGAAATAGACGTAGCTCGAAATAATCTGAAGAAACCTCCCAGTGGTGACGGACATTCCTGATATCGTTCAAATTAGCTATTTAGCCAGGGTTGAACATCTACTACCATGAGGATTCGAACTTCGAAATTTGAACCACTCGGAGCCTCCGGGATACGCAATGGCAGTGACTAATTACCCGTTTCAAAAATCGAACTCTGATAGTAAGTTTTCAAGACAGTAATCAAAACTCCATCATCGTACTTCATTAAAGTCGATTAATTCACTCGCGGGCAGAGTACGAGGACGGAAGTAAGGACTTTCTTTCTACAGACGCTATGTTTAAAGCGCCTGAAATGTCAGTGTTTCAACACACCCATTTCTCGCAATAAAACGCCTGAGACTTCCAGAATAATTTGAGTACCTCTATTACAACGAGATGACGTGATAGTCCATGCATATGACCACTTCACCAAACCTCCTCCAGCAGTTGCAATGTAAAAATGTAAAGCTGAAATTCGCATCAAAAAACCACGCTTCTGAACAACAATGGTCCCCGCCTTCATAACCCGTTGATGGCGCAAAATTCACCGCCCAGCCGGCACTTTTTGCTCCGAACGCAATATCCAGAGCATTTTCCTTGATGGAAAGGCCCGATAGCCCGGTGTTCCAACACAGCAGGCAATTTCCCCGAATAAGCTGTCCGTGGGAGCCCCGAGGACAATGCGACCGCCGGCTTCCTCGCTGTTATGCGGGCGCCCGCCCCGGCCCCCTTTGTCGTGCGACTGTCTGTTCAGCGGCGCCGGAATGCGGCGCCTTCCGCTGGCGGTTTGCGCCACGCGCCGGGAGCAGCGGGCGCTGGGGGCGGGGGTGGTAAGGCGCAGTGGATGAAGTAATGAAGATGTGAGTGATGAAAACGTCTCCAGGGTGTCTTGCGTCGCGATGGAAGTGTGACATCTTGTGTTTTTTAACTATGCGATCGGACTTATCCATGCCCAAAGTTATCGCTTCGACAGCTGGAACTTCTACGTTTTGATATCTGGAACTTATTCGCTTATACAGCTGGAACTCCTTTGCTTAGACTTTTTGGAACTTCTCTGTTTTGATACCTGGAACTTATTCGCTTCGACAGCTGGAACTCCTATGCTTAGACTTTTGGAACTTCTCTGTTTTGATACCTGGAACGTATTCGCTTCGACAGCTGGAACTCCTTTGCTTAGACTTTTGGAACTTCTCTGTTTTGGTACCTGGAACTTATTCGCTTCGACAGAAGGAACTTCTCTGCCTTGATATCAGTCACTTCACATTGACAGCACGAATATCTCCACTTCGACATCTCGAACTCCACTTCGATAGTTCGAATTTCAATAGCTCGAATTCACATCTCTACCTCCTTGTCTGTGTCTTTTTTTTCAATACCCATACCCCCTTTCCAAAACCTTGGTTACCGACCCCTACATTGCCCATTCGCTCTCTTTTGTCGGCCCCGTTTTCCCCACCATTAACGTCCCACATTTTTTCCCGCCACCCTCTCCGAATTTCCCGTTTGCAACACCATCAAGCCCACCCCTTCTTTCGCGTCTCTCGCGATCTCCATGTGATTTCGCCTCAACCTCTCGCGCCCCCACTCGCGACACATTTGCCCAGGCCGACTCCACTTCCTTACCACCCTCATGGCACGCTTCACCACCACCACCACAGCCCCGACCACCTTCGCTCTCTCCGGCTGCTCCACCCACACCGCCCCACCCCGCCACGGGGCGAGCGAGGTCGTTCGCGCTTCACGCGCTCGAGTTTTACGGCTCACGCGCGCCCTCGCCCCCGCCGCCCCCGCCCACGCCCCCGCCCACGCCGCTCGCAGCGCTCACAGCGGCAGGTGCAGCGGGCGAACGCCCCACGCCTTCGCCGTCACCTTCGCAGCGAAGGCGGCTGCACGTGGCCCGCGCACGAGGAATGGACCCGACTGTGTCCTGCTGCACCGCTGACAGCTGGATAACAGACTGGTTCTAGTGATTAGTGACTAGGGTACGAGGAAATTCCTTTAGATTACGCGAAAGACGGTTTGTAACTGGCTAGCTAGCTTCGTACAAATCGAAGTGACTCGGTGCGTAGCGCGCTGACGTCGCAATCGGGAGACCCGAGTTCGATCTCCCTGCCACCCATCCTGACCGGGGATATTGTTTCCCTTGGTCATAAGGTGAATTGTGGGATGGTTCAAAAATGCTACGATCACCTCCCACCACTCCATCTGCCACCTCTCAGCATCATCCTAATTGTCTCACCCCTCGTCACCACCCATCACTTCATTATGCATTAATAATGTTAATAATAACAGCAATAATAATAACCAGGAAAAGCAAAGGGAAATTACATTGATTATACCTTCCCAAGAAAACATCATAATTCAGTGCAGTTAAATACTGTGGAAGCCACCTTACTTCCGTCTATGAAGAACAGGACAAAAAGAAGGGGAGCTGTCATCCTGCAAACGGAGTTTTGAAAGGTTATCACCTCGGCCGGATTCGGTGGCAGTTTAATAATAGATTCATCTGAATATTATGCTTTGACCGATATGTACACTAAATTCTTACTACTCTTTTGGAATCGTGAATTATCATTCTCCAATTTCATATTTCGTGTGTAAGAGGAATACATATCGCAGCACAACACCATTATCGACGGTATATTATATTGTGCTGGGTGCTGTAATGTATGCTTAAGTGAGTTTTATTCTCCTCAATAACTCTTTAGAAATCCTAACTGTAGTAAAGGAAGCACATTCAGTGAACAAATTGAATTCTAAAAAAATGAACAACGTGGCAGGTGTGCAATGGACTTGCTATTCAAAGTCAGAATATCTTATGTACGTGGGTGTATGCTGTTGCCAGGTGCTGTCTTCTCCTTGACCGGAGGGCACGGAACATTGATTCTAATTCCGGTGAAAGGCGTAATGCACATGGCCCGGTCCCACCGCGTTACTCTTTAATTCAATATTTCGCCCGTTAAAAATATCGCAACGGCCCGGAAGGTCACCGCCTTTCTACCGGCATTTTTTTCAACGTGCAACACCGAACTGCCTCAGCTTTTCCTTGTTGTTCACCACAAGGTCAATTGTCTAACTGCCTGATACTCAACATACCTCTTTTCTTTCGATTAATGAAGTCGCATGCGTCATCTCAACGGCGTTACTTGATTTGAGAGTGATACTTTCAGTTTCTACTTTGAGCAATGACGTTGTTGTGTGGGTGTAGAGCCAGCATCTGGCGTGCGTTCCTTTCGTTTCAGCAGTTTCTTCCATCTTGTAAGTCACGTTACACGCAAGTCTAGAAGACCGATGATTTTTGCAATGTCGTAAAGTGGGATAAAGAATTGGTGCAGAGGTGTGTCTTCCATTCTGAAGAGAGTGTTTGCCCCAGTTTTCTCTCGCGCTGCTTGCCTCTTACCCTCGCGCAGCGAAGTGTTGGACGACCTTCCCCGCAATGGGAGCGCTGCCCTTATTCTGAATTGAGAGCCAGTGAAGGCGCAACTGATTAGCGAATTTCCGATCAGTGACTTGCTGAGAATTAATGATTACATTGTCGCAATTCCCTAAGATTCGGAATTTCACGTTTTTCTTTCGGCCTTGAGTTGAAGAAAACGGCATGAGCCTTAACAATAATCCAAAATGCAAATGTCTCTTACGATTTGCGTTTTCTCGTTCAAGATTTAACGTTCAGCAATGATAACAGGCACCGTGTGTACACAGTGCAGAGTATGAGCTCTGCCACATTTTTTTTTCTTTTTGTACGTACTCTTTCAAAGTAAGTAGGCCTATTGTTCCTTCTTTGAGATTGATGTTTACGAGCACGATAGCTGCTATAGTTATTAGTCCAGTAAGTGTAGTGAATGTTTTATCACGAGATGTGGCAGTTTTCATACCACTGGGCAGTAAGATACGTCGCTGACTTACACATCACCTAGCTGATAAGTTGCTCTTCCAGGTATTTCCCCTAGCGGTACACCGCCCCAGCGGGAGTCACATCTTTAAGTTAGATATGTGTAGTAATGTAGTGCAAGTCGGTGTAAGTGTGTGTAAGAAAGGAGCGAGAATAGGACAAGGAAGAAGAAAGAAAGATCACGTGGAGCGTGGAGATCGTTTGCTACTGCTCCGGCTTAGATTCAGATATAGATTTGTTTAGTCAAAAAACAGTAAAAACTCTATTTTACGCCTGGTATTGACCGAATAAAGGCTTCTAATCTCAGCAGTGTGCTGCTAGTATTATCCAGACAGCGGGTGAATTCGAAATTCGACGTAGCTATTTAGGTAGTGCCAAACATCGAATCCCAAAACTTTCCGGCGAAAGTCGTTGCTTTTTGTGCGACGAGGAAGCAAAAGAAAATGTAATTTTCCATCTGCATCTCGTTCAGTAGACCGTTATACTCATCTCACTTCAACGAAAACTCTTCAAATTATAATACACTTTCATTATGATTTGTGCATTATGAGCTCGAATATAATTAATTTCTGTGAACATTGGTTGGTGCTTCAAATATTTGATGCAATTTGAAAAGTGAATGGAAGTTCTTAAACTTCCTTTCTTGAGACATTTCAATTCGAATGTAGTATGTAGTACTAAAGATCTGAAGGACGGCGGTCGTAAAGTAGTTCGATCTGCAATAAATCATGGGAAGCAACGGTATCGCAACGATTAAACACGACGCAACATTCTTGCGATCCACAACGGCAGTAACTCACACTGCACGTCGCTCAGTTCCTTCGCAATACGTCCAACTTGCAAACGCCAAAGATGTTTCACAATCAGGTATCTGTCAAATGATGCATTATGAAATATGGTACTACAATATTTTTTACCCTCTAAATACGAAATGTAATATTGCGAGCAGGTTGTGATATCGTCTCTCGCCTCTGCAAGTCGCGCAGAACCTCTAGTGTTCGTGATGTCTGAAATTGCAGAGGATCAGAAGAGAACAAATATCTCGACAGACGACACGTGAAAGTGCGAGTTGAAGATCTCAACTACATTCATGGAAGCGGTTGCTTCCATCATTTAACAAAAGAGAAGCTGCAGAAGTAGTGATAATATGCACACGTTATTATCGACGTTGAAAGGAGATTATCAAATTTTCTGAAGTACAACTTGGCCTCATCACTCGCGTACGAAAACGATCTTCAAATCTTGTTCATAGAATCCACCTTGCAAAGTATTGACATTCACTCGATTCTGCTTCAATATTCAATAGAGCTGAGTATATAATGACTATATTGTTGTCGTAGCGAACTCGTTCCATGACGCCCACAAGTGGATAATCTCACGTCTTATAATTACCGTTTTGGTTGACGCCTATCTCAGATTTTCTGGTAAGTGATTTTAGCTCGGTTTCAAGAAGGCTGAGTGAACAGTGTACGTGAGTAGTGTAGCATAAGGTTAGAAGTACACTTCGGTGAGTCGCAGAGGAATTGGCGTCGTCAGAAATATAACTATTACATTGGCTTTAAAATCCTGTTGAGGAAGATGGATTTTGTAAAGCAAGAAAATTGTTAGTGTGTCGCGCCATGCATAAAATACTTGGGGAAATATCGGGAAAAATTAAATATTCCCCAAACGTCCCCACCTAATGGTCGATATTCGTAGTATTCAATATTCACTCACCCAAAGTACGACACAAATAACGAAAATCGTTCTTATCTTTGTTGTGTCGCTCCCTTTCTGTACGTATTGGAGTTAAGAAGTTGGGAGCATTGGACCAAATTTGAACATATCCAACTATGGTTTCTGTGGGTGGTAAAAACAATTTGCAGAGCCGTGTTATTAGACGACAACAAAAACAACAACGCTGCAGGAAGAAATCAACAACGGTAACAAGATGTGTAAAGGTCTGTCTTCTGCTTGAAAAGTGCTGAGAAAAAATGAATAGCTAGAGCAAACAGAAATTAGTTCCAAATCTCCGCCGTTCACCTTAGCGCCAGCATTTGCATTCGGTACAGCACATTAGTCGGCTGTTGGCGTTCCTCCGAAGGCCGCGTGATCTTTCCTCGGGCTGCGATGGCGAGTTCGTGGGCGTGGGCGTGGGGTGGCGGGGGCGGCAAGGTAGCGGCGCCGGGGCGTTGCCGTGGGAAGGCGCCGATGATCGCGCTCGCCCGCGCCCACCTATCGCCCGCGCATCGCCCTCGGGTCAAGGCCACTCCGCCCCGCCCCGCCCCGCCCAGCCCCTGCTCCGCCCATACATGTCTACGTCGTGGGTTGCTTCGTAATGTAACGAACCTTTTACGGTGGAGCAGTAGGCAGCTCACATTGCTCTGCCTCTGCAGTTGAACATTCCTTGGGGATTTTTTTTCACATTTTCTGAATCTTGTTAATACTACTACACTTTCTTGAGAACTGTTGGAACTTGAGGTTTGCGAAAATAGTATATTTCTCAAGATTATGCGTGGAGATCCATTGCCACACGAGCTTATTAAGGGCTCCTGCAGAGAACGAACTCCCATGAGGACATACACCGCATCTTTCTGAGTTTTATAACTCTCTTTTCGTGCCACATGTACGTATAGCGCCGAGGTCATGAGTGATGAGGGCTGTTACTAAGAAAGATTTTTAGCATGGGCAATTTTTCCTGAACTTGTAATGTCATTTATTACGAGGCTGGGAAGCATAAATCAGCATTACCAGTTTCAAACTCCACTTGCTACGCAAGAGATTTACTCATCGTTTCATTGCAGAAAATAAATTTGCATACTTACCGCCCCATTATAACCGTTTTAGATATTTTGGTTTGTAACTTTCGTGATTCTTGAAGTATTGTAGACTTGTAACTCTATCTTGAAATTGTTTTACTTCCTTTATTAGTCGTGAACTAATCCTCCGATTCTTTCTAGCATTTACACAAGACAAAGGAATAGCATGCTGTAAAGAAATAAATAACATAATCATTTATTACTATCCTGGAAAGCTCTGCTAATTTATTCATAGTGTCTTCTTTTCCCACCGAGAATGATAATTGTGTAGTCAAAAGTAGCAAAACCAAGGAAAACGGGAATAAGGCGATGTCATTTATCATTGACGCCAAAACAAATTTTCAACCACACCTATGTTTTGCGTTACGCATGAAAAAAGACTTGCAATGAGGAAGGATATGTGATGTGGCTGAGTTCGCGCGTCCTTGCAGTGCAGTAACTTTTGACGATGCGCCAGAACCACTCCAGTTTTGCCGCTAGAAGGGGGCGTGTCCCATCGAGGAAGACAGCTCCATCGGCGAGGGCATCTGTCGAGGGACCACTAGAAATCAACATTTCCTGAGATTTGATAGGTGGAACGAATTTTTTATTACAGTCCCTCTACTTTATGTAGCGTGACGGAAACCATCAAATCTTGTCTTTCAATTACCCACTTAACTTTATAATCTACTGCAATGTGGGTAGTTTTGGTGCATTGCCAAATATAGTAAGTTGATCTACTATTTTCTCTAATTGAATGTTATAGCATTAGATTTCCTGCTTCTTCACCAATACCAAATGTGCGGCTTATGAGTCAAGATCAACGACATATCCATATTTTCTATTTCTAGGTTTATTTATTTTTTCCCATATATGATACGTGTGGTAAGGGAGTAGATACAATTTGATAGGATAATTCTGGCTACCAGTACAACAGGAAACAGCTTGCAGTTCACAGAGCTAAGGATGCTAAGCGCTAAAATGTACCACGCACTCGCCGCTATCAAGTCGTGTCTGTCTGCACATCTCCGCGTCTGTACGTCACCGCGACTGAACGTCACTGTATCTATACCTCTCTGCATTGCACTTATGCAGAGACGTACAATCTCTGCGTGAGTACGACAGTTTTTGTACGCATCTCTCTTTGTACATTTCTGCACCTGTTCGTTCCCGAGTCTGTATGTTCCTTGCTTGTCTACTTCCTCGCGTTTGTACACCTGTGCACCTGTACGTCTTTGTACTTGCACGTCCCTGCGTCTGTACGTGTCTGTATACGTGTCTCTGTACATATGTATATCTTTATATCTCTATTTCTAGGCCTGTGTCTGTGTGTATATGAACGGTGTCTGAATTTGCATCTGTGGTTTGTCCATACTGTGTCTACGTGTGTTTGTGTTCGTATCTCCATCTGGGCGTCCAGAACGCTGCTCGGCGAGCGGGCCGCCACATCGTGCCGTGCCGTGCCGTGCCGTGCCGTGCCGTGCCGTGCCTTGCCGTGCCTTGCCGTGGCGTGGCGAGTGGCCCGTCACTGCGCCCGCGGTGAGAGGCCGCGTTGTATAACACGTAACGCCGCCCGTCGCCTCCGCCTCCGCAGCGGTTGCCGTCATTAGCGCCCTCTAGACCGCCCGCCCGCCCGCGCGAGCGCTCCCACGCAGCGAACTTCTGTCGCCGCCGTCCGTTCGGCGCCGGCCCGCCCCACGCCGCGCACCTGTACGCTGCCCGGCTCGGCCCGTCCCCGCGTTCGCTCTCGGAGGTCCGTGGCGAGGCAGCCTGCTCCAGCGGCACACAATCGCTTGTCGGCCGGAGTCGATGCCCGAAGGAAAAGTTTAGTGCGCCGCAGAAAAATCACACCTCTTTGACCCTAACAGTTGTTTCCCCTCTTGTTTTAGTAACAATAAAACCCAAACTTCATAATCTTAGCCAAACAAGTAAGAAAAAGCCGATCCGGTGGTCGAGATCGCTAAGGCAGTAGTGCTATAGCGAACTCGGACCGAAGGATCGCGGGTTCGAGTCCCGCCTCGGGCATGGTTGTATTGTGTTTCGTCCTTTCACACCCTAATCATCATCATTATCGTGTCAACCCACAGTTACCATTCCGTTACAAGCAATAGTGGTTGCTAATGTCCTAGTAGTTGATGCGACCTTAAATAACAAAAAGAAAAAAAAAGTAAGAAAAATATCGTGATTAAGTGTGTAATCTAAATAAATGTTGTTTATTTGTAAATAATTTAATTAATTTAAATATTTTTACACAGTTAAGCAAGTTATACAAGTTTTGTTATGGTTAAATAATCGTAGACAATTTTGTGCCATTAAATAAGCACATTTAATTTCGTAATATTGAGGTTATATTGCACTTTATATTTATCAAATCCACATTCTTTGATTATTATTTTTGAAATTCATTTGTTTAAAATAATCATGTTTATGGTCTGCAGAATCCGATTCTGTAAATTGATGTATGGCCGAAAGGTCGGTGACGGCTGCCCTGGTTGTGATCACGGGTTTATTCGCAGTCTGTCAATGGGGAAGACGAGATAGAGAAGGCTCGTTCGCAAGTTTTCGTCGATTACTGTTCTCGTTGTACTTGTCTTCCAGTTCACCAAGTGATTCTACGAGAAGACCATCTTTCACCATTACTCTACCAATACCAATACGCATCATCATTGCACTTCATACCCAACACTTCTCCCGCGTGGAGATACACAGAAAACGCGTGTTAAAATAAGCAGCGGTAGAATTTAAGCTAATAAAATCCACCTATACATTATGACGTACTGCGAACAAAAAATAAGTATATAGGTTAACTCATTATCACATCTAGACCTTGGGAGTTTTGCTTTTTAATGCGTTCGGGTTGAATTTATAGTTAGGCAATACATAGGATTCGGACTTTTCTCTTTCTTTTCCTTTGATTTAATTTTTTTAATCCAGTATTTATGTTTTGTGCCTTTTAGTTGTGTCCATTTTTTCTGATTTGTATAGAGAGTGACTGCCTGTGTGTGGCTGCATTTTCTAGGATTCAGACTTTTCTGTAGCAAATGCACGTTTTCCCAGGTGGGCGTTCGCAATTTTTTTTTCGCTTTCCCCATGCAGTGCATGTCTTTCCCACGCCACTGCCTCTCTCTTTCGTGTTTTCAAGCGTGTTCAGGTGCTTCCATTGCCAAGCCACTTTCAACCTCCACGCGCTCAATGAATGCTCTTATTTCGTATTGCTTCACATGCACTTCTTGTACCTCGGGCCTCACATAGTCCTCGCGTTACATTTCACGTCAGAACATCCGCTCCTCTTCCTGCTTGCTTCTTTGCTTTTGCTCTTTGTTCGTTCCTTTTCCTCGCCATCTTTTTTGTCGCCAACACTAATTACATCACCGCCCTCAGCTATGTCTTATCTTTGTTCTCTCGGTAGTCAAACGATTTTTACGATCGTTGACTATGAGTAACAAACAATGATTACATACTTTGAGAATGTGTATGTTTAGGATATGATCTGCCCTTCCTTCTGCAGTTTCCTTCTCACATAAAGTAAGACCGTCTGTGTACTTCGAATATTAACAGCAAAACGTCTGTTCGTGTACTTACTCGTAAAATGAAGTCGATTAACTGAAACGATCACGTATTTGCTTCAATTGTAAGTGTTAGAACTGTATTTGTTTCTCATAGCACCCAACTAAATACCAGAAAGGTTTGTGACGCTGCTCACGTCCACTTTCTGTGCACTTGACTAGTGCTCGTTGTTTCCACGTTCGTATTGCCTTTCAACTCTGGTGTATTACCGTCGTCTCGTGATTTGTGCGTTTTTTCAGCGTGCACCGTGCGTTTGCAGGGCGTTCGTGGAGTTTCGTTTTCTTTGCGCACCGGGTGTCTCCTCGCTGCCTCGAGCCGCAAACACGCGGAACCGCGCGCAGGGCGAGTGTCACTTATCAGATGTGGAACAGTCGAACGGTCGCTTACATAAAGGAAACAAACGCCGGCTTCACGGCAGCGCGCCGCGCCCGGCAACGGTAATTGAGTCTCGGCCGCGTCCCACGTCCCACGTCACCGCGGTCGCCAATACATTCACCCACGCCTTTCTTCCACCTTTACGGTGGGCGTTCGTACCCTACTTTGCGACCGCCCGTATGGCGTTTTATTGTTCCTTGAACAATCTGGTAAATAGAAATATCAGTTAAACAATTTGTAATATATAATATTTTATTTATAAAGTAATTTAATATCCTGTTATTTTCAAATAATTGCCACCACCCTATCACCTTTTTCGTCGCGATTCTTCTCTCGGAAATAGATTCTGAAGATGTAAAGAATATCAAGTTTTTATCTTGTTACTGAGTATGCAATGTATTAAAAAATATTTTTTATATATTTATAATATTTTTATGTATAGTTATAATGTTTTTTAAAATAATTAAGCCAGGAGATTCGGGTTGGAATCCCGGTCGAGGTGACAATTCTTTGAGCAAATTTAGTTATTTACAAAGTAATTCCATTTCCTATTTTTGTTTCGCTCGATTTTTTCTTTAATCTCAAAGCATTGGCGGTAATGATGTGTGATCTCATGCTTGTGGTTCGATTATAACTTGACTTGAGTGTCAGTTTTTGATTTATTTCCTAAAAGTATCGATTTTAAATAAGCCGCTGAAACTTTTTAAACGTTTATTAAAATTGGTATTGACACTTCTTCTTTCTTTGCTTTTTTCCTTCCTTTCTTATTTTTTCTTCGTTATCCTTCTTTCTTTATGCCTTCAGTCACTTTTTCTCTTTACCATGCTTTAGTTTTGTTTTCTTACGTTTCCGTTCTTCTTATTTATCTTTATTTTTACAAATTTTCTTTTCTCTCTTCATCCCGAGGCTACGACTGGTCTCCTGGATTGTTGTACCGGCACGGCACGGCACCGCCCACATCGGAAACAGATGTTTTATGGCGCCCCTTTCTCGCGTTCACCGGACGTGGCGTTACCGATAAGGCGCTTTTCGCAGTGGGAGGTTATTAATATCGGCCGTTCTCACGTTCATTCATTTGACCACCTCCCTGCCCCCGCTGCCCGCCCCCGCTGCCCGCCCGCCCACTTGACGCAACAGCCGCGATAGCAGCGCGTCGTGCGCGGTTGCAACTTTCAATCCATCCCGCTAATTGACCCACCTCGCAGCGATCGGGCCGAGCGGAGCGGGGCGAAGAGGACAGGACGGGAGGGGATAGGTCGGAGGAGAGGGTGACGGGGGGGGGGCGGACGAGAGGTCGGGCACAGTGTGTGGGGTACTGATGCGGCTTCGAAATCGAAACATCGATGTTAGCAAGCATCGATGTTATAAATTAAAACATCGCTGTTAAAAATACATCGACTAAAAACCATCAATGTTTTAAGACTGATTTAGTAACCTCTAACATTAAATTCGTGAGGATTACAATTTAATTTGACAGTCTTCATTGTTATCAATGCCCCGAATAAGGGTATGAGATGAAGGGGCAGACTCTACGCCCACAACGTATTTGTTGACCTTATCTCAATGTGCGAAATGGACATGAAGAAAGAGGAAATACCAGGGCTTGGAGCTACGACGAGAGAGTTTGGTCGATGTAGGTATTGCGAAGAGCTTTCCTTGGTTTCCAACACTTCAATGACACTCTTACTATCAGTTATTATTTCATACTTCATATTCATTAACTTCGTATTATTTCAACTTTTATAGTAGAATCGATATTTAAAATATCAATGTGTGGAGTGAAAGTGATGTTGTTTAGGAACTTCAACGCATTTTTTAGGTACTTATTGGCAAGGGAAATAAGAAATTGATTAGATGAGCTTCTGATATATGATACAAGTGCTTCCATCAAGATATAGCTCAATTATGTATAACTTTAATTGATTGGCGCCTCAAATATATATATATATATATATATATATATATATATATATATATATATATATATATATATATATTTGATTCTTTTGTCGAAAGATAATTCTTGTTTTTGCTTGCTAGCATTTTTTTTCTTTTTCGACTTGTTATTCATAAAATAAAGCTGGTGTGTTTAGGAGATACTGTTTTGATAAATTTTAGAGAAGTTTGAATGATAATAAGTAATAATGTTTGATGTTTTACAATTTAATAAAATAGAATAAAATTTAACTCGGCGAGTTGATCCACCCTGCTTGGTAGTCTCTAAAAGCCTCCTGAAGACAGTTGACACACGACAGGATACACCCAATATTTACTAGGCTGTCCGGGTGACGCCGCCGTCCATGACGAAGGTGCCGACGTTTCGGTCGCCATTCTGCGACCTTCCTCAAGGCGTAATGCCAGGGCATTACATTGACTACCGTCACCGTCACCGTCACCGTCACCGTCACCGTCACCGTCACCGTCACCCCATCCATCGCGACCGAGGCATCGCTGGGCGGCGCGAGGCGGGAATGCGAGCGCGAATGCTGCTCGGAGCGAGCGGCGTGCGGGCGAGCGGCGAGCGACTGCGAGCGGTGAAGGTGCGAGCGGGGGCTGAGCAAGCGGGATGGCGAGCGGGGGGGACAAGCGGGGCGGGCGAGCGGCGGGCGAGCGGGGCGGGCAGCGGGGGCGGCGCGAGCGCGGTGCGGGCGAGCGGGGCGGGGCGAGCGGGGCGGGCGAGCGGGGCGGGCGAGCGGGGCGGGCGAGCGGGGCGGGCGAGCGGGGCGGGCGAGCGGGGCGGGCGAGCGGCGGGCGAAGCGGGGCGGGCGAGCGGGTGGCGGGCGAGCGAGCGGCGGCAAGACGGAGGCGGGCGAGGGAGCGGGCGATAGCGGAGTCGGGCGAGCGGTAGCGGGGCGAGCGCAGGCGGGCCGAGCGGAGCGGGGCGACGCGGAGCCGGGCGAGCGGTAGCGGGCGAGCGGGGCGGTTGGGCGAGCGGCGGGCGGGCGAGCGCGCGGGGCGAGTGGGGGCGGGCCAACCGGGTGGGGAGCGGTGGCGGGGGAGCGGGGCGGGCGAGGCAGCGAGCGGGGCGTGGAGGTGAGCGGCGTGGGCGTTGCGCAACGCGATGCGTTCGCGGCCCCGCTGCGCGAGGGCCGGGCGACGGCCGCTGGTTGCAAGCTGGCGGCGGACAGCGCCCGAGTGCGACCGTCAAACATCTGCTCTTCGCGCCCCCCTCCTCCCCCCGCTCTTTTTCGACATGTACGAGGGGTGTCCAAATGAGAAGAAGACTTTCGTCGCTGCGTCCGCGCGATATACAATCCACACTAGTACATTTTCTCTAGAAGGTGGCGTACAAGTAAGTTTTAGAGTGTGTGTGTATTGATTACATACGGAAAAGCTTGGTCGACGTAATATATTTACAACACAGATTTGCCCGTCCAGGTAGAATATTCAATAATTCATTTTCTGAAGGTACAATATGTTAGTGCAACCGACGTTTATCGTTGTACGAAAATTCGCATTTAAACCACACCGGGACCTCATGTTTTTCTTCGACGAGAAAAGTCCACTATTTCAGGATTGGCTGAAGGCTTCCCTGCGTCCAATTCGACCCGTCCATCCCATTGTAAGTGCATCTGAAGAACTGTGAATGCAACTAAATATTACACTCCCCTAAACTCAATTAGACGATGAAGAGTAAGCGGTGGACGTGTGGTCTAATAGTATTGCTGTGTTGCACTAGAACGCCTATCCTCATGTTGCCTCATCTGCTATGGCGTTTCCGTAGACGGACGTTCTTTTCTGTGTCTACTATTACCTTACGATGCGGAGAGTCACATTCTTGGACCGGCAACGTGACTATTTGTAGCGGATTTGTCACTCTCACTTCCTGTATGTTCAAATACCAATAAATCATTGCGAATAAAAAGAAGAGTCTCGCTTTCGTTTGGGAAAGCCTTATACGACGCAATACCACGTCCAGTGCTCCTGTCTCATTCCTACCGCTTGCTTTCGCATATTCTTTGAGGCTGCCTTTAAGTGGCTCTAGCTTTTTTATCGGAGACCTCGTCACTTAACGTCTCCTGTTCCTCAGATATCTTGTTCGATATTTCGTTCTTTACTGTTCTGCCTTTGGTCGTCCCTTAGTGTTACCATTGAACATATCTCCTCCAGAGGTTTTGGTTCTCTCTCCTTTCTCAGTTTAGCATTTAGATTGCGTCTTCTGTACCTGCACTCTATCTAAAGCCCCGTAATTCCTCTTGCCGCTTGCTATGCTTGTGAATTTTCTCTCTCTCTCTCGCGTTATTTGGTTGTAGTTTGTCTTGTGTTTTATACAAATCCTGTAGTATATCTTTTATTTCATTCTTCGTACGCGCAAGTTACTCCACATCTTCAAATCTGACGTTATTTTGTGTTTATAATACACATTAGTTTACTGCATACAAAATATTTGTAGCAAATAATGAGATATAAAAACATGCTACTCTCCACAGCAATATCTTCTAATATTATACAGAAGATTGAGAGAGATTTACTAGTCGATATGTATGTCACTTGTGAAATTAAAAAACTTGATCTTCCATTTATGTGATACGTCTCACCTAATTTCAAATTTTATAGAAAAAACGGATAAAATTATTAGTTCTAATACAATATCAATGTTGATCAGGTTACTAAGTTATTACATATTGTAATGCGATTCCCAGATAAAGCGATCGAAACCGTGTGTCTCGTAACTGGTTCCATTAAAAGTTCAAGTAAACTGTAGAAAGAACATAGATTACATTTGATATTGAATTAGTAAACTGAAATGCAGTCTAGTTACTTTCACATATGCAGAGAATCAGGTACCTTTCTAGAAGTTTCTCAGGGAAAACACCGCGAACAACTTGTGCAATATATGATCTTGTTCAAATTTCAAGTTTCAGTGTAATTTCTCCCAGTGCCGTATTACATTTTATTACAATATAAATTTCAAAATATCGATTATATATCTTGGCGCAGAGAATATTGAAATGTAATTAATATCTATATCCACCTTTCCTTCGTTCAGCTCCTATGACACAAGACGTATTGTGTGAGTTTTTGTCCCAACATTCAGGAAAAATCCTTTGAAAAAGGCGTAATGACGAGTGAATGATTTGATGACGTTGTTCACTAGGTAAGAAGTGACAGTTAATTAAAGTTTCGACTTACATAATCAATTTTTTTCAGTGCTTGTCGAAACGATTCTGAAGGAATCCAACATCCAACGTAGCCTCTGTAAATAAACACACAGAGGATCCTAACGACTAGTGATGTCGCAAAGGCATTCAACGAACACACTGTCCTTTAACGAAGAACTCATTCCGTACAGAAAGTGGGAAAGAAGAAATAAAATGAAAGATAATGAGATCATGATTTTCAGAGAAGTAACAGAAGTATAAGCAAACTGTAAATTAATTTAAGGAAAAATGTCACGCCGTCACGAAGTTTTGTGAGCTAAGAAACACATTTTACCTTGATTTGGAGAAATATTTAAAACGGAGTTCTCATGTCACCTATTTAAGAAGTAGACGGCCCTGTGGCAGCATGCTTTGGCCACGTTACGCCACAGTGAAACTGGAAAAGAAATGTATCCGTTGTTCATGGATAACAGGGAAATCATTGGATCCCTGGAGGAAAAGTACCACGACCGTGAAATACTTTCCTCACAGAACCTGCTACTCATCCGCCGTTCTCCGCTGCACTACGATTTTTCTCTGAGCTCACGCCAGGTCATGAAAAACGGACGGAATGGGGAAGAAAGAATCGTTAGGCTGACGTTTGAGTCACTGCAGGCTATCTGCAAGAAGTTCATTAAATAAAATGGCGGAAACGATCGATCGGAGTAGTTGATCTCTACATTTCTCATCCGTGGCACCCACCCCTGTAGCTAAACTGGTGGTTCTCCACCATCGAAACTCGAACCTAAGACGTCCAAGACGGAACTTAGTTGCGGACTCGCAATAAGATCCGGTATTTCATGTCAGGGCAATATTTTTCTAATATATTAGTTCAGTATATGACTGAATATAAAACCTGTTGAAAAATCTGTTAGAGCTATTACTTTCTGAGAAAAGACTGTGAAAAGCATTAGGTCATGGTAATATTCCAATAAGCTTAGTTGATTACGAGAGGGAGATGGTATAGGTGTTGTGGTGTGTTATCGTTGGCATTTTTCATGAAATAATTATAGACGTTGTGATTGCCAACAATATTATTTAATGTAAGAGCAGCTTTCGATGGCTTAGCCATCATCATCAGTTGTCTGCTGGATGGAAGCCACAAAACGACTACCTTTTTTTAAGGTGTGGTAGTTATTTTCTATTTCCAGTATACGAATGTCTGTGTGTGGATTGAATGTATGGCCTGTCTGGAGTAAATGATTAGTAGTCGTTTTGTGGCTTCCATCCAGCAGACAACTGATGATGATGGCTAAGCCATCGAAAGCTGCTCTTACATTAAATAATATTGTTGGCAATGACAACGTCTATAATTATTTCAGGAAGATGGTAACTGAGTACGACAGAAACGCTGGAGCAGGAGCGAGCGCGTGACGAGTGTGGCGGCGGGCGGCGGGTGCCGCTTGGCAGACGTGATGAACGGCCGATCGCCGGGCAATCGCGAAGCGCGACGCCGACTCCATTTGTCAGCGGAGAAACCGACGGACTCTTCTCCCCGCGACGTCAGTGGCGGCCTCGTCCTCGTCCATGCCATCCGCCCGGCTCCTCGCCTGCCTTTTACCCGCACAGTAGCCGTCTGTTACCCGTCGGCTACCCGTCCGCTGACCGCCCGCCACTCGGCCAACCGTCCGCTAACCGCCTCTATCCAACTACACCCACGCCCGTCTGCTCCCCCTCCGTCACCCGTTCGCCTATTACCCACCTTGTTAACTCGCTCTTCGCTTTCCCACCCGCTCGCTACCTAAGTGCTGTCAGTCTACTACCCGCACGCTACCCACACGCTACTTGAACGGCCGCCATCCGTCCCGCCGCTCCACACCCGCCTCCCGCCAGGTACCTGCCCGCCCATTACCCACCTGTCTGTTACTTTCTCCTCCCACCGTGCCGTTACCCGCTTGACCGTCGCCTGCGCGTCCGTTATGCGCCCGTTTGTCCGCTCGGAGGCCCTCCCACTCCTCCTCCCGCTCGTTGCCCTCACCTACCTGTTCACGAATCCACCAATGATGTTGACTGCGAAGGCAGATGTCAAAAATTTGAAATTGAAAAAAATTGAATAAGTGAAGCTCGACTCCTTAAAAAGTTAATTTTTTAAACAATTTTTTAATTTGGAAAACATGAATTGAAAAATCTATGTTTTTATGAGTTTTGTCCGAGTTTTTTTGTTTTTTTATAAAACAGGTCATCAGCCGCCCGCTGCATACTGCCTGGCAACTGTTTTCTCCCATTTGTTCTCTCTCTCTCTCTTTCTGTCTCTCTCCCTCTCCCTCCCTCCTCTCTTTCTCTCTCTCTCAATAGCTCCCTCTTGAGTCCCCCCCCACTTTTTCCTTGACTCGTATACTTTCGTTAACACGTCTCTGAACTCGTTCCTCTCTGAACCTTTTACCGTGTTCTTTCTTTTTCTTTCTTGTTAGCTCATTCCTTTTTATATGAATCTTTCTTTAAATGTTTGGTACTTTCACCATTGGCTTCATTTTCTTTGCCTTTGTTTCCTTGTTGGCCGTAATTCACTCTCGACACTCTTAATAGAATGTTTCTTTCTTATTTCCTTTTTCATCGTATTATTTATTTATTGTCTTAGTAATACTAGGATATCACTTTTCTCATTTCTTCCAAACTATGTTGTTCGTCTGTACTTCGTTATCTTATTTTTTTATTTTATTTCTTCTCTTCCGTTGGTTTTCAAATATTATTAATCTTTCGTTGCAACTGTAGCAACTAATTTATATGACAAGACTTTGGTGTTTCGCTTTTCAATCGATTATTGTGTCGTTTTTCTGTCTGCTATCTTTGTTATCCTGCTCTAGCCTCCCTTTGCGAGTCTACTGCACTAGCCTTTCGTGCCCACCCTGTGTGTGAGCAGGTATTTCGAAGGAAGTGACAAACAGCACAGGAAAAGTTGGCTCCTGAGCTTCGTCGGTGTGTTCTTAAATGGCGTGCAGAGATAGTATATTTACTTCCACGTTATATATCTAACTTCTAATGACTTTCTTAATTGCTGAATTATTGTGAAGCCATCTCACGTCCGCCCAGTATTACTGAAACAGATTTCAGCTCGCAAGTCCGGAAGTAGTTGCGAAATTAATACATTCGAGAGAAGCAATTTATGACACCACACCCCTCCATGCTGCATTACAAGAACAGCTGGTCGTACATTTGTATGTTGACACGATAGCACGACGCAATATGAACGGAATATGAGCACCATAATTTACTTCACGCTTTCGCGAGAAAAGAGGATGAATCAACAGGTTCTACAAGACGAGGCTGACGGTTAATGATGAAGCACCCGCGAGCTTTCTATGAGACTGGGTCACAATCCAGCGGGATATTTTTTTCATCCAGAATTTTGTAATCCACTTATTAAAAATTCCAACTTATTTTCCTCAACATTTGTAGCCATTGGACACCGTATAATGTCCAACACAAGTACTATCTCAATTCCCTTGGCGAGTATATTCATTCATGACACACTACTTAAACCATTTTTTTTCATTACCAAAAAGTAAATAAATTTAGTGATCATTAAAAGATTTTTTGAACCAAAAAAATCAAAGAAGTTCAATGACAATATTCATTTTAGAATATTGTTTCTTTTGTGATTTGATAAAAATTGTTTATGTTAAGTTTCAACGTCTTTTAATATTCAATTTAATTTTGCGCTGTTAAATCTCGTGCCATCAGTAGTTACTTTGTTATTTGATACTTGGATAATTTGATAATCGAATTGTTTATGCGAAGAAATGTATTTAAATTCTGTTCAATGCCACGTTATTTCTGATGTTTCTTAAAAAGTATTAATCACACTTTTTCATGACCACATTGACATCACAGCACATCACACCACATGGCAGCATCGTTGTGCTAGACAGAACGTGAAATATCAATAAGGTATTTAAAACCAATTCCTTGCCCAGAGAAACAGTTCTTTCAACATGTACTCAAGATTCTTAAGTTCGATTCAATCTTGCCGTGTAAACAGAAAGCATTCCACGTAAGAGGTAGCTTTGTAGACCTCTCCGACACAATAGCAATCGAAAATACTTTATAGTACCTGACCTTACACCAACTCAAATATTCCGAGAACGTCCCGTGACACAACATTCGAGAGGCTCCAGTTTAGAAACTCCTCCGAAAACAAACCCGTTTCGCGAACCGGTTACGAGCATCTGAAGAAAGTAAGCCGTGTACATTGAATACCCTGCACATTCGAGCGTCTATGGGGCAGCAGCTTGTTCAATCGGCAATTCGGCGTATCAGTTTGTTAGCGGTTCCGGGTAGGGTATTGTTATTGGCACAACTTAATATGTCGGAGACTCACTCTCACCTTTCTGGAACCGCTCCGAGAGATCGAACCGTGCCTCGAACCGCTCTCGAGGTATCGAGTTTCGCGCTTCCCTGCGTTCACGGCCTGCCCTGTCACGCTGTCCGGTTTCTGATCGACTACACGTTTCTCGTACGCCAGGCCCCGGAATTCTTTGAAGTGCACGACGGGAAGTCGAACTAGGTGGTCTAAGCGAGTTGAGCAAAACCGACCATTGTGATCTCCATAACGTGCAAAGACCGATTAATTTTTCGGTTGATGAGATTTTCTTATATAACTCCTTAGGAGGAGAAATAAATAAAGGACTCGTTAACACACCTAAAAAACCTTATTACAGTGAATTATAATTTGATAAATAAATTTGGCAATTCAATGTGTGTGGTACGTTGTGTTACAATATGATAATTTAATGTATGTGATAATTTGTTCATTTTACCCAAATTGTGCCTGAGGAAATCGTGATAACCAAACTACTGTCTGTAATCGAGGGGTAAGAGATACGTGCATGTACAATTTGAAAAACTGCTTTGCGTGTTTTAATATCTTCTACAGTAGAACCGTGAGAATTTGTCACATGATACCCTACCGTGACATGCAGGAAACATCTTGATGATTGAGATGTCCGCAAAACTTTAAAATTGCTGCATATAAAAACCGCACAATTGTGGTTTATGGGAGTATCTTACTGATCGCTGCAATTCTTGTCAAGAATGTACGCTTTGAATTCGTGATTCGTTATCATTTTACTTTTTCCGGTACACTCTGAGGTGGTAAACATCTATAATATTATTCCAAAATTAAAATCAACATGGGTGGCAACTGCAATTCCTGGTCCAAATACAAGAGACAACATTAGGTTATATCACCGTTGTTACACGAGGTAAAGAGTAAAATAACGTCAAATCTTAATAAACGAACGCTGGACTCTGCCATGTGGTAGACTTGCACCAAAGAGCAGGCAGCGCTACAACATTCACCTCACAGACCGGTCACGATCTACCCGGGCATATTGTACTCTAATCCACTGATCTCCCTAGAGAGGAGAACCAGGAATTAGTTTGAGCTACAAGTTACCGTCCGACTCCTGTCACTGTCAGAGACGTTGTAAAGGACTTGTCGTGAGCGGTTGACGTCAGGCATCCCTCAAATCGCCACTCACAGCGAGCAGCGAGGCAGGAAACGCGTCACGATTGAGGTGTGCACTTGGAAATGGGCGAAACACTTGGGAAGACGTCGCGAAGAATGGTTGTCTTGGATTGCACCGCTCTTCCCCAACTAGCGCGGATCGCTCCCGAGTCTTGGAGAAGACATCGCTGGCGTGACCTCATTTTCGTGAACAATTTGTATCTAATGTTTTCTTAAGTGTTCTTAAGTTTAAAAAAGTGTGATGTGTATGCATTATAAGTGGTACGTAAGAAACCCCATCAAATAACGACAGTTAAAAACCGATTAATTTCATTCAGTAATGTTTCTCTCTTTAAAAAAATATTTCATTATGATATTTAATTAATAAAGATATCGCTGACTAATGCAATTTGCAAACGAAAAACAACTCTGTAAAATATGTCACGATTCAACTACAGTTTCGACTTGAAAATATGTGGTCACATTGGTACACATCTTTGTTTTCGAGTATGTAAAGGCATACGAGCAATCGCATTAAATTCATACTAATTATATCAGTAGTTCATTTCTTTTCAAAACGCTTTCTATTATTATTATTATTATTATTATTATTATTATTATTATTATTATTATTATTATTATTATTATTATTGTTGTTGTTGTTATTATTATTGTTATTATTATTATTATTGTTATTATTATTAATATTATTATTATACAAAGTAAGGCAAGTTTCCAGTACATTTTCGATAGATTTCTTACCCTGCAAACGGTATTTTCATATTAATCAATGCAACCAAAAGAACACGAGGAAATATCGCTCATCAGAGGCATGAGAAAAATAATATGCATTAAGATTTTGTGTGACGTAGATGATTCACTTATAGATGGAACTGGCCTGTTTTTCCATTATTTTTATTAGAGTATTTGATGATACCTTGTTTTGAATCATTGAGAATCTTTATCACACATCTGTACCCAGTAAAGTATTACATAACCAAATTGTTATTGAACCGCATTCTAAAGGCCAGTTTATTGGACTGCTTATGTAAAGGGCGATTCTAAATGTAAGGAAACATGTTTCAAGAGAAACTTCATGTTGCCGGAACCATATTCAGACGACAGCTCGAGATCGGAAGATGCCATCAAAGGTTTACTTGAGATTCCAAGAGCCGGGCTATTATCAAAAACTTGTCACACCATTCTGCTGACATTTCGAATCTTCTAAAAAACCTCGATAAATCGTATCTCAAGAGAAGACAAACAGTTTTGGAATACATCTCAAGTTACTCTTGTCTGAAATGAACAGAAATAAAATATTAGAGTTATTGAGTTTTTCTGATATTTCAGTTTGTTCCGGATCTGCAGTGGGGTGGGACGGGGTCAGAAATACCAAGATGGAGTGTAACGGAGCTAAGCTTGACTTGTTGGAGAAATGCCACCCGGGGGAGCGTAGAATTGTGAGGCGCGATGGGGGTGAGGCGTGAGGGGGTGTAGCGTTGCATGGTGAGCTGAAGAGAGCGAGGATTGACGCGATGATCGTGAGGGCGTAGTGGTTAAGCATGGAGCGATGGGGGAGCGTAATGGGTTAGGCGAGATGGAAGAGATTATGTGTTGGTGATGGGGTGAGCTGATGGGGTTGAAGCGTGCCGGATGAGGCAGTCTTAGAACACGTGGCAGTCGCAGTGAGGAATGGCTGATACGATACGACGAAATGATGCCGCGGCGGTGAGGCGGGTTGAAGCGGTGTGGCATGTGTGCCGCTGAGGACGCCGCGCAGTGGATTGTGTCTGGAGTGTCTTGTTCTCGGGCGCCCCGTGGCGGCGGCGCCCTATCGTGATGCAGGCCCTCGCCGGCCGCGCCAGCGCGTGCGGGGCGGCGGCGCGTCGTCCGTCGGCTTGTTCCGGCTCGCTGCCCACGTTCCCCCCCCCCCACCCCCACCCCCGCCAGCGCCCAAGGCAAAGGCGAAGGCGAAGGCGGGCAAAAGTGCACGACATCGACACCCAATGCGCCGGTCCCGACAATCTCCCCTTACTTTCAGGTTTGTCGATTTAAAAAAAAAAGTTTGTTTCAAAATAATTATATAATTTTAAAATAATTAATTGTATCTTATTTAAAATAACTATACTCCCTCGTAACTAATTTTTAGATAGTTTTGGTACAACGTGAAGAAATGCATCGTACATGTTACGCGTCCACTTGTGAGACTGCGTTTGCGCGAACTTGTAAAGGATATACATACAAGTACATCGAATAACTAGATCCACACAGAATTACCGAGTTCTGTATCGTTATAAACACGAGTCACATAATTCATCACCGTTAGCGGCACATTCTGACTTCGCTGTTACGAAGTGCTTCCATTGTCCTAGTCTTAGAAAGACATTGTACTCAACGCTCACAGCACTTCAAAGTAGACGTGTTGTCATGTTTGAATCCTACGAAAACATGATATCAGTTTATAATTGACAATGTCAAACTATAGAAACTTTACTTTTACAATTGACAATGTAAAACTATAAAATATTTATATTAATTGTTAGTATGTATTGTGAAGGCAATAATCTGTTTAAAACAGGAGACTTGATTTGTAAAGCCAGAAGTCATATTTAAGGGGGAAAGACTACACAGGAGCATCAAACAAACAAACAAAAAATACTCGAAGACACGTTTGCCTATTACACGAACTCGTAAATGCGGAGAAAGGGGTACCCAGTGTTTACTATGGAAACATTATGGTTTAACAGCGCGGGAGGCGTTCACGAGCTAACTCAGCCACTGGAAGAATTAATTACTTGATAATTGGCTATCAACACAGTCATTTCCGCGTCGTTTCGAGGCTCCGGTTTCTTTCGGACGTCTCTAGGAACCAAGGGCCTTTGTGAATAACGCAAAGCGCCATTATTTCACCATGCAAACGATTTGTTCACCAAACGTGGAAGACCCGAAAGAATAAGTGGGTGAAAATACGAGCGTGATTAATACGTGGCGTCAAATGTGATACGGCTGCCCACATTTCATACTCGCCAGAGTCTAGCTAAGTCTCCGCCTCTCTCGCAGTCGTTGGCACTACCGCCGGTGCTGTTCTAACTGCTACAGCTACTGTCCCTGTCACTGGGACGCAGATAATAATGAATGGGCTTTTCTTTCGTGGTCAGCCAGAGCACATCAAGGGTTGTAGTCTCGTAACAAATAAAAATATTTATTTTTTAAATTTATTTAATCGTATTTATTTTTCTACTCCACGTTACTGCTGCCACTGAATTACTATCACTTTCGCTGCAGTACGTGACTATTCGTATCTCTACACAACGTGTTATTTTTACGATATACATACTGTATTTAATTTATCTTATTGAAATAAATTTTCTTTGTTCATTCACTTGCCTTTGTCAAATAGTCCAGATATTTTGTGTTGTATCATTTAAAAATCCATCTTAAGATATTTAACTTAGACAATCGGTGGTTAGACAATTTTGAGTAAACAATTAAAATCATTGCATATAATAAGCTGCAGAACTAGTTATCTCTAATTAGTAGTTAAGAATTTTAAATTTAAATTTACACATTAACGTAGATGGGATGTCTTTTATTGGGTTTACTATTGATTGTGAGTTGAACGGTATACATTCTAATGATAAACATCTATACTTGTGTTTATTCAAAGCTGTGTTTGAAGTAAATCAGCTGTTGACGGTTTCATCCAATCGGGAGCTTGAACGTCACAATAGTGGTGCCCCTGTAGTAACATATAAGCTCCCGATTGGATGAAACCATGAAGTGGACGGCCCACTTGGCGAACTCCGGCACAGTGCCTACCAACAGGCCACCGATGAGACCTGATGGTTGATTGAGTCAGCCCGACAGGCGAGGAGGGCGATCGGGCGGGCGCGATCGGTTCAGTGTAGTGAACTGCGGATGGCAAGCGGTCTACTGCACCGGGTAACCGCGAGTACTGATGCCCGAATTCTTGCATTCAGCAGCCATGAATTTACACTACTTTCTTCTGTCATCGCAAACATAATGTCTTTGTCCTTATTAGTATGCTACTACCAGTAGCATTCCTACTACTCCATTTCCACCAGACTTTCTCTCTCCTACAATCTCCATTAGCAGAATGACCACGAGAACGATCACCACATCCAGCCAATCACCACCTCCCTCGCCGGCCACTGCGCGTGGACTCCCGACGCTTTCGCGGCCACCGCAAGCGGCCTGGCTTTTCCTGAGAAGGCCGCGTCCCCCGGAAGCTGCTTCCCCGATGAAACTTAGGACCTCCAACCCGCAATTACTCCTCCTCGCGCGCCTCGAGTCCGCGAACCAACAGATGACGCCTGCTTTCGCGGCCTTACGTAAACAGTCAACGACTTGTGGTAACGCGGTGAGACTCTTCTGCACCTCATGTATCCAGAAGTGATGTTGCAATATAGGTGTTGTGGTGTGTTATCGTTGGCATTTTTCATGAAATAATTATATACGTTGTCATTGCTAACATTATTATTTAATATAAGAGCAGCTTTCGATGGCTTAGCCATCATCATCAGTTATCTGCTGGATGGAAGGCACAAAACGACGTAGTCGTTGAAAGCTGCTCTTATATTAAATAATATTGTTGGCAATGACAACGTCTATAATTATTTCATGATGTTGCAATGCTGCTGTGATCAGTTTTCAGAACTTTTCTGTATACTGTCTATTATATGTTTCGTGTTGTTTAGTTTATACATGCTGCCGGAGTTAAAAGAAAATTTTCGAGGAGACCCTTAAGAAATGCAATATCTAAAAAATACCATTAGAGGGAAGTACAACTACACGTAAAACAAGTATTTGCAAGGTTATATTTTATCCAGAATTTATTGATGGCTAAAATTAATAAAAACTTATTTTACCACTGCTTCAATTGTAACCAGGGATAAGCAATCTGTAATTATATTAAAATATTCTAATATATTTTGTAACTTTTGCTTTTCACAATGTATTTTCATATATTTAATTTGTTTCAAGGATAAAAGAGTGTGCTTTATAATCCTCAAAAATATATAATATTTTTGCACATTATATTACTTGTACTTAACTTATATTACTTGTACTTACTTACCTTTTAATTTCTTACAGAACCCTCGATTTAGCAATGGATCTAGTTACATTCCAACAAGAATACCCTGTTTTCAGTGTTCTTGAGGGATAGATTGGAATTAAAAATGAAAGCCTGGCAAGATGGATGCGATATTTTTGCAAAGTCATTCCGAATCAATCAAAATTTTGGCCATTTTAATGGGCGTTGAGAAATATTTTGCAGTCGTGGTCACGCCGTCGTGAGTTGGGCTCTGGCACTTGCTGTGCGGTTTCTGGCACAAGGCCGCGACGGATAACAGGCGGCGGCTGGCACGTGGCAGATGGCGGGTGGTGGTCGTGTCCATGCCGCCGCGTTGGGGTGCACTGACGTGGGTAGTAGTAGTGTGCGGATGATGAACGTCGGTGGCGCCGTTTTGCAGTGTTATGGAAAATTATAATCGTTTATTTCTCGTTTGTCTTTTTTAATTTTGTTCTTCTCATGATGCCGTATCCCGTTCGGGGTGTTGGAGGAAGAAGTGGGCAGATCTGCAACCTCGCTCTTGTGGGTCTGTTTTGAATTGAATCTTAAGTTTCAATGCCATTTTCTTAATATTTCATTCATTAGACAGATGTAGTACCTGTCGCAGGTACTATATTGGGCACCTTCCGTCATGTTGGGGAAATTCTCCTTCAAATGACTTCAGAAAAAACGAAGATGTGATATTTTTATTCCATGTGCCTTAGATAAAATAGTATCCATCCATACCCATACTCTTTTCAGTTTAATTTAAGTAAAAACAGATCAGCTAATTTCTTCTCTATTCTGTCTGATATTCTATTACGTACTTAACGTTTCCGAAGTGTTATTGCACTTCCAACATGCTAGCATGTCTTAAACATGAACTTTCTCCCTCTGGAGAATGTGTCCTGTTGTCCCAAACGGCCATCTAGAAGATCAATTAACATTTTATAATTGCCCTGGAAATGCCAGCATCTGCTCTGTGAACTTGATCGCCAGCGTCTCGTTATGGGCAAGGCTCTAGAAAAACGAGTGCGATAGAGAAGGCAAATGAGCACTCACGGGCAAGTGGATACGGACTAGTGATGCGACATCCATAACTATACAGCGATGATAGCAAACATCGATGTTAAAAATTAAAACATCGATGTTAAAAATAAACCGACTAAAAATCATCTATATTTTTTCAACATCGATGTTCTTGAATTAGATCAGTAACCGCAGTGTTTGTGTTCATCAATTCGCCGAATAAGTGTACGAGAAGAAATGGCAGACACTACACCCACGGCGTATTTGTTGACCTTATCTCAATGTGCGAAGAGAATATGAAAAAAGAGGAAATACAAGGGCATAAAGATCATCTTAGGCGTGAGAGTTTGGTCGACGATGGAACTGCAAACAACGTTTCTTTGGTTCCAACACATGAATGACTGTTACAATCAATTAATTTTTCATATTTTATATTTTACAGTATTATGATAATGGGGATTATCAAAAATAAAACATCAGAAAAGAAAAAAAACATCCATATTAAAAAACATCGGTGTTAATACATTGATGTTTATACAAAAACATTAATGTTTCTACAAAAACATTAATGTTTCTACAAAAACATGGATGTTTCTACAAAAACATGGATGTTTCTACAAAACATGGATGTTTCTACAAAAACATGGATGTTTCTACAAAAACATGGATGTGTCTACAAAAACATGGATGTTTCTGCAAAAACATTGATGTTTCTACAAAAATATTGATGTTTCTACAAAAACATTGATGTTTCTACAAAAACATAGATGTTTCTACAAAAGACATCGATGTTTTTACAAAAAACATCGAAGTTTCTACAAAAACGTGGATGTTTCTACAAAAAATGGATGTTTCTACAAAAACATGGATGTTTCTACAAAAACATGGGTGTTTCTACAAAAACATGGGTGTTTCTACCAAAAACATGGATGTTTCTACCAAAAACATGGATGTTTCTACCAAAAACATGGATGTTTCTACAAAAAACATGGATGTTTCTACAAAAAACATGGATGTTTCTACAAAAAACATCGATGTTTTGAAAACATCGATATCGATGTCGCATCCTTAGTGCGGACGCGGAGGGCCGACGGTCCTCTGCACGCGCTCCAGAGCCGGCGACATCGGCGACGGCAGTCACTTCGCCTCGCGCGAAAGGGCACAGCCACTCGTTATGCAACCCGTCACTTCCCCGGCGCGCCGCCGAGGTCGCCACTGCGCCGCTTGGTTCCTCGGTTCCCAGAAAGGGCGCTCTTGTCGTCGGCGAGATCGAACGGCCTGATTGATACTCGCTGCACGAAAACGACACTTGTTTGCAGCGCTGGGGCGCACGGAGCGTTCGGTCCACTTTTGTTATTTCCTTTCCGCTGCTACTCACTTCGGGCGGGATCTCACACCGGAGATGGATGCAAAAAGTGTTTCTATATATGGGGGTTCATTTCAGTTTAGACACTCACCCACGAATATTTTTTTATAATAGTAATTTAATTTATTTTAAAGTAAAAAAAATGTATATTCTTTATGAGGACATTGCTTTGGATGTGGCCTTATTAATTAGGGATAATTGTTTTCAATTGAGTAGTCAGAAACATGGCTTGGGTAAGGGTGCATGGCTCGCAGAAGCCTTTGAATCGCCTTCGATCATTCAATCAATAATTTTATTGAAAATATAAAAGTAAAGTCAGAATATATTGGAAAGTATTAATACAAATGATATAATTAAATAATGACTATACAAGACTAAGAGCGGTTATTTAAATTTGAAATCGTGTGCGCTTGAATTTGTCATAGACAACTTTTATGAAATTACTAAAAATGTCAACAAATTTTGATATACTATTTTCCAATATGTGAAAACCATTAATGATCGCTTTGTTAAATAAGTCAATGCGAGAATACTTTTCAGTAAACAGTTCAGGAGAACTATTTCTAGTGGCAGTGCCATTCTTTGATACGTACGCACTAGCTTTTGTAAAACATGTAAATGGGTTAATTGGTGACCCTATTGCTAAACGTTGTTTGGGAACCCACTTGGAATTGATCGTAAAAAACACAGAAATGATCGCCAAAAGCAACTGGTTCCTTTGTTTCTTATTCTGGCAGAAGTGGGCACCGATGCTACGTCTTCGTTGCTTCAAAAATCCGTAAACGTCGGAGCTCGAACCCAGGAACTCCTATTTCACGAAGTGTCTCTAGCAAGCTCACAACTGTTTCTTCTACGCCGTGTTCAACTCTGCTTGCCTTTCCTATCCTTCGATTTTTAAACTCATTTCGGCATAAATAAATGTCTATCTTTTTGGTTACTTGAATTTTACTTGGTTACTTGGTTAATTGAATTTTGTTGCAAGTGCCTAAGTCATTTGCATTCTCGGTATTTTAATAAGTCTCATTACGGTGGACGTGCTTCTGATCATGTAACAAAAGGAAAACTTTCAAGGTCATTGGCACCAGTTCAAGACTGTATCACAAGGAATGAATAATGCGTGATGTAGGTACCAATTGCATTTTTAATCTGAGCGTTGGTATTTTTTTTCGAGGAAAAAACCCGCGCTATAGTTTTAATATTGCCTAGTCTACAATAAAATTCAATAGGTTGTTCAATAAGCCTCCAGAAAGAATATTACAATCGGTTTGACTTCATGGACTCATTTTGCTTGTATGTATTACAACGTGAAGGTCTCCGTTGAGTACACTAATTTCATCATAATGAAAGGATTATATATATAATAAATATATCTTGATCATTAGAATAATCAAGTGCGAATCTGCTTCTGATGAATATTGTTCTTTTTATTTTTATTTCACAAATTAGAAACATAATTCCATTATCTTCGTGTTTAATTTCCGCGATATACAAAATTATTCCTTAAACCTGATCGTACCTGAGAATATGATTTCTTACGTCGATTATATAAGATGCAAGTAAGCACATTGGATGGTAATCGCAATTGCCTTTATTAATACGAAATATCAGAGCTGGACACAGATGATGTCGGGGGCGGCGTCGGGGCCAATTTGAAAGGAAAGGTGGGCAGGGTAGTACATGTGAAGGAAATGCTGTCTTTGCTTTGGTTCTCTCGGAGACGCAGGTGGCTCCGTTGTAGCAGCGGAGGTGGAGGCTGAGACAGACTGTGGTCACACTCGTGGCCTTTTTGCAGAGCAGACGACGCCACCTATTCACAGACGGTCATTCCTTGATCGCACCTGCGACTCCAGCCGCTGTCTTTACCTCCCCCACCTGGTTGAATTCAACAGACTTTCCGATTAAAAAGTCTTAAGTTGTAATATGAGGATAATTCAATTTTTATGCTTTAATATCACAGCCGAAATTCTGGTTACCTTGAAATAGGTAGTTACCCTGTGTCTGTAACATTTTTATAGGGAACATCCAGAGGTGAATATATTTCTCAGTGATAAAAAAAAGACATGTCAATACTCAGAGGGATCATATGACACCATTAGAAATATTTTACTTTTGAGGCTTGGAACTGGTATTATTCCCGCTATGCTTGGATCAATTGCTAAACAGGAATCTTGAAAATAATATCAAGAAATCATCTGAAGTAACTAAATGCATATATTCGTGAATGCGTATAATATTTGCTACAAAACATTTTAAAACACTAATTTTCTTAAATTTACTTTCTAGCTCTTGTCAATACACATATTTGCCTTATAAACGTTTTACACAACGTGTCCCTTCTTCACCTCTGTCACACGTCTTCTCCGATACTCTTGTCTTCATTTGCATCGTCACCATGACGACAATCATAGCGCCGACTCAATCCACTGCTACGACTCATTACCGTCGCGGTACGCCCTCCCGCAACAGCCACACGCAACATCGCGTGTCAGCGCTGCCGGAGCTGACCACCGCGTATCTCGTGCCTGCCAGCGCCTGCGCGACGGCGCGCCTTTCTACGTAAGCGGCGCCGCGCACGATCGAGTGCGGACTCCGCCTACGTTTAAGATAGATCTCTTTTTATTATGGACGTATTGAATTCTTGGCGCTTTCAGGTAGAATACGGGTAATCGCGCTTCGCATCTTCCCGGCGCCGGGGAGCGGCGACGTTAAACGAGAGACGCTCGACGTGGCACAGTGGGCGGTCAAAGAACAATGGGGGTGGTGGACACTCAAAGTACCGTCAGAAAGTACGTTTTCTACCCCCGCACGTCATATACGTTTTGACCTTAAAGAAACAGATAAATAAATAAGTTAATTCATTAATTTAATAACTTTAAATTTGAATAATTTTGATGTAGTTGCCATATGGCAGAACCAATAAACTGGACGTTGCTGATTTTGAATGTGGATCAAATTTTTTAACTCAAAGTAGCTCCAGAAAGTACGTTTTCTACTTCCGCACGTCATATGCGTTTGACGTCAAACAGATAAATAAATAAATAAGTTAATTCATTAATTTAATAACTTTAAATTTGACTAATTTTTATGTAGTTGCGTTATGTCAGAACCAACAGACTGGACGTTGCTGATTTTGAATGTGAATCAGTCTTTGTAACTAGTTGTATCCAGTGTTGCGTAGAGTAAGAATGGAAATCGAATCATTTCAGAATGTAATTTGTATTTCCTTTTCTCATACAATGACTGTGCACACTAATATTTCCTTCAAATGTAATTGGTTAGGTATGCCTCATAAATAGTGACATTTAGATTTATCAGTAAGCACTAGTTAACACGTACTTTTTCATTTAAAACACGCCGAGAAATAAAGTGATTTCGGTCAGGTCATTTTAAGAGATTAGCTGTGACTTCCACTGTCTTCTTAAAATTATATGCCAGATACTTTTCTGAAAACAAATGTGTTAAAAGCGAGATACAACTCATCCATTAATTTCAAACTGATTGATATATTTAGTGAATTCATTGTAACAGTGATATGTTTACACTCACTGTCAATCATTTGTCCATTATTACTCAGTGAAAATGTTTTCATAGAAATTATTACTGCATTGTTGACTTGATGTAGAAAATCAACATATTCAGTATATATCACACTCGAATCATATAAATCGAAACTAAAAATAGAGTTCTCTGTCAATTTATTACTTATTTTAACATTTTTTCGATGCACTTCTAAAGTTGAACCGCAGCAAAGGTTCATGTATCCTCTCATTTTGGCACAACAATTATAATTCAGCGCTGACCAAAGTCTTTGAACATTCCATGACATCACAATCAAATAATATTACAATTTATACTTTTTTCTGCAGTGCCTCTGATCTGGAGGTTCTACAGTTCGAGTCCCAGCAGTGGCAGGATCGACTCGAGCTAATCAGCTAGGTCGAATCCAGCCGCTGCCTAGCGGAGAATTGTAGTGGCCGGCTGCTCTAATCGGTAGTTTTCTGTGGTTTGAGCGGTGAACACCAGGCGAATGTCGGAGCTGTACTCTAACAAACAAGCCACGGATCGCGCGCGATCTTTCCTTCCCCTTCCTGGTCTTATCGTCACCCCTTTCACACACTTTCACTATCATGGACTACACTACCACACATGCAGGGAGACCAGTCGGGAGCTTAGAGCTTGTCCTGGCTGGGGCGGTGCGTATCTAGTGGGAGATATCTGGTTGGGGGAAAATACAAGCTGACGTGAGGACGCCGGTGGATTTCTCCATCCAGGCGAAGGAAGAACACCGCCATCGCCCGCGACCTTTACATGTACTACACTCACGGGACTAATGACCTTAGCTGTACACGTAAGCTTCCGCGGCTCGAGTTCATGACTTCTAGGCTGTCCGGGTGACGCTGCGTCGTTGGCAGAGAGGCCGACGTTTCGCCTGTCATATCGTCTGAAGAAGCCTGCGATATGACAGGCGAAAAGTCGCCTCTCTGCCAACGACGCGGCGTCAGCCCAGAAGTCATAATGATTTTAGCATCTACCGTGCCTGTTATCACTAATCATTATGCTTTTGCCCCGTTGCTCTTCGAATGCGCCCCACTGCGCGGCGTCCTTGGCGCCGCTGCGTATCCTTCTCCATTGTGCTCGCGCGGATCCGACGAAGCAGGGAACGCCGCTGCGGCCCCGCGGCGTTATGCGGCTGTCAATGGCGGACGAGATACAGCGCGCGCCGCCAGCGAGGAAACGCTCCGCGTGCGAGGGCGGCAGATAAGAACCGGAACCGGATGCGCCACCTCCGGCGGAGGCTGCTCTGGGCGCGGGAGGACGAAGCGGAGAGCGCTTCGCCCGTTGTGGGGACAGCGCGGTCAGTAGAGGAGGCAGGTATCGCTGGCAGAATTTTGGAACGATCTGCTCCTTGGTTACCTTATACGTCGACTTAAAAAATGGTCTGTTGTCGTAAATCAGTTATTACAGTGTCATCCAATCGCGAGGCTGAACGTCAACCATAGTGTCGTCTCTGTAGTGACATTTAAACTCCCGATTGGATAACACCGTAACAGCTGAAGAACTGTCAAACGATACTATAAGTAAATTTAAATATAGGATGGAGTTAAAATGCGATAGGATAGGTAAGTAAATTCCGTCTACGTTTTGTACTGTGCTGTGCTCAAATCGGCGACTTGGATGACACCGTAACATCTGATGAACTGTCAAAGGACACTATAAACAAATTTAAGTATAGGATTGAGTTTCGGAGAAATCGGAGATTCATATAAATAACAATGAAAGGAAAATGTTTTTGTCCGAATCAAAAGCGTCAATGCGATTGCAAGAATTTGCTTGCGGGGTTCACTCGACTTATGAGAAGAATATTCCGCAGTGAACTGATGGAGCACCTGTTAGCAAAAATCATGCTTTCGAAAATCTGACATTATTGTACGTCAATAATTTCTTAGTATAATATATTTATGGAATTTTTAGAATTTAAATATATCATTATTTTCTATACCTATAAATTGGTACACCCCATAAACTAATCAGCAAACATAATTTATTTTTAATTTGGAAGGAACTATTTTCTATTAACTCTTCATCATTGTTGGAAAAATGTACGTATTCAGTATACGTACGTATTGCTCATACCTCAACATTTCCGATGGTCTCTCTACGTCGTAATTAAGTTTCGTACGTGATATAGACTTTCTAATTATGTACTCTATTATTGTAAGTACGTAGTAAGTAGTCGCTATGTTGCCGGATCTCACTCTCAACGTCGAACATAAAACAAACAAGAGAAAGGACGTAAAACAAACAAGAATATCTTTTAAAAAGGTAAAAGCAATTAGCATCTTCACAAGACCTGCGAAAACTGCGTCTTATTCAGTCAACCTATATTAATTGTTTAATGAGTCAGTTCTTCCAAAAATGAGTTAATTTATTTGTAAACGTTTTTTTATTGATAGTGGGTTTCGAATGCATTAGTCACAAATCGGATGTAAAACACACCAACCCATGTTCCTGAAGGAGCAGCCATTTATTTGAAAGGGCTAATGCGTGCAGCAGAAATAGAGCAGGTGATTTAAAAAGGGGTTCAAGTGAATACGGAATGTGCAGTGGGGTATAAGTAAGGCAGAGGCAACAAAACCAGTTTATTCATGCAATTAACGAGCCACGGAGTCGTAATTACGAAGAAGCGGTAATGTGCAGCTACAATGTGCAGTCGAAACAAGGGTGGAAAGGAGCGTTTTGGCATAATAAAGTCCGAGCAACGTCGCGGGCAGTGTGAATGATTCTGAAGTGCTATGCGCGAGGGCTAAGAAACGACAGGGATGATCACTTGGGCGCGTGTTTGCGTGAGGAGCGCGGCTCGCTGGCTCATCTGGCCGCACGCGCGCATCGCTCACGGCCGCTTCCGGCAGATCGCCCCGCCCCCTCGCCTTTGGGCAGCAGGCGGGCCGGCGATTTCACGCCTCTCGCCTCGCCACGCCGCGCCGGGCCGGGCCGGGCTGTTGATATTCAGTCGCTGCTTCCTACTCTTCTTCGCGCTGTTTTAGTTTCCTTGCCGTTACCTGAGTTTTGATTCTAAATTTTCCCTCCTGCCGACTGTCCTGCCGACTGTCCTGCCGGCTGTCCTGCCGACTGTCCCGCCGACTGTCCCGCCGACTGTCCCGCCGACTGTCCCGCCGACTGTCTCGACGACTGTTCCCGCCGACTTCCCGCCGACTGTCCCGCCGACTGTCCCGCCGACTGACCGCCGACTGTCCCGACTGTCCCGCCGACTGTTGCGCCGACTGTCCCGCCGACTTCCCGCCGGACTGACCGCCGACTGAACCCGCCGACTGACCCGCACGACGGTCGCCGGCTGTTCCGCCGACTGTCGCCGCACTGTCCCGGCCGGACTGTTCCCGCCGGACTGGTCTCGCCGACTGTCCCGAGCTGTCCCGCCGACTGTCCCGCCGACTGTCCTCGCCGACTGTCTGCCGACTGTCCCTGCCGACTGTCCCGCGACTGTCCCGCCGACTGTCCCGACCGACGTCCCGCGACTGTCCCCGACTGTCCGCTCGACCCTGTCCCGGCCGACTGTCCACGCCCGACTGGACCCGCCGTCCTGCGACTGTCCCCGCCGACTGTCCGCGACGCCCGCAGACTGTCCCGCGACTGTCCCGCCGACTGTCCGCCGACTGTCCCGCGCGATGGTCCGTCGACTGTCCCGTCGACTGTCCCGCCGACTGTCCCGCCGACTGTCCCGCCGACTGTCCCGCCGACTGTCCCACCGACTGTCCCGCCGACTGTCCCGCCGACTGTCCCGCCGACTGTCCCGCCGACTTTTCCATTGATTGTCTAGCCGACTGACACCACGCATGGGTCAAGAACTGTCCCACTACATGTTTCAGAGACTCACCACATGTCTCTGTTCACTGATTGTTCCGCCGACTGTCTTTCTGCATGTCCCGGCGCACTCACCGTCACATCTTCATTCTAGGCCACGGCCTGCCCCTGCTGCATTTCCTCCACGAGTAACCTATCACGTCTACCTCATCGCATCTACCTGCCATTACGTCCCAACCATCGTCTTCCTGTTATTTCCCCTTTCCGAAATGATTACTTCACAACAATCTCGCCAATATTATCCCAGCAGTGTCCACTTGCATTACTTCAAACCACTTCTCACTGTTCGCGGCCATTACCTGCTACAACGTTTTCACTCGAAACTGTCCCGTCCATTGTGTCCTTATGACAACAGAATCATGCAAAAAAGTTTTTTAGTATCATTGTATTGTGTTCCCGCTATCTCACCTCCGCGCGACCCCTTATCCTGACTGACTATTGTAGAGCGCGCCTTTCCAAACTTTACTCAGTTATCGCTCTCATCTAGCTTGCGTCAATCGATCTTTAAGTAGATGTTTTGACTTTCACAAACAACAGATCTTATGATAACAGCCAAGTCATCGAAAGTGGCATCTAAATATTATGATAAACATTGGCAGTGATATAACTGTTTCTTCCTTTCTCGCTACATTTCTTCTTCTTCTCGACTTATCTACGCAATTTTGTTTTGTTTCCTTTTCCGTGTTGCACCAACTAAACACTATTTCAGGCTATTCTTAGTACACGTAAAATTCAATGGATAATTACCCTGATTTAGCTAGTTAGTCTTTAGCTAATTAATCGCTTTTCCTAACTGCCTTACAAATCTCATTCAGGTAAACAAATCCCCAAAATCTGTACCTCTGCCACCTACATTACCAGTGCACTATCTTCTTCTTCTCAATTTCACTCGGTGCGATATTTTTCTTCATCCACTGTTTCTGGTCCTTTCCTTTTTTCACTTCGTCCTTCCCTTTATTTTTTTTCTCGTTTCGATCTTTTTTTACTTCGTCCTTCCCTTTATTTTTTCTCGTTTCGATCTTTTTTTTTTTCGAACTTGTTTTCGCTACCTCGTTCCAACTTGCTCAGCCTTCGCCGACAATATTATATTTCTCGCGCAGCACTACGTGACGCTGCCAACTTGTTCGCCCTCTCTCCGATCACTGCAGGTCTTGCCCATCCACCCACCGCACTTTCTCGAACCGCCCGATCGACAGGTGCTTCCGGAAGGAGTGCCAGGGAGCTGCTCCTAGCGTGTGCATCGAGCATTGCGCCGGTCAAACGGGAAATTGCGATTACGAAATGGAAGAAACAGTGAGAACCAGATCGTATCTCTCGACACGCACTCACTGGCGCGCCGTTCTAAGGTTTCTCGTTATCAGATGCAAAACACCGTACGAATATTTATGTGTTGCTCTGTGTGTTTTCTTGTTTGTTTCTTTTTTTTTTGGCATTCGAATGTTCATTAAACCTCTTGTTAGTCAGTTGCAGTTAGGCAAACAATTTATTTATTCCTTCTTGGCAAATTCAGCAGCGATTTTTTCGCTAATAATTTTTTTAAGTTTAAATTTTTGCTTAAGAATTTATTTAATTTCTTTTACAGTTTTTATTTATGGCAATAGGTGAATTTGTTTACATCTACGTGGCACTATTTCATTAATGAAACATGTGTTCCATTTCAGCATTCTTGAACTTTTAGACCTATTTTATTCAAACGTTATCGCCTTCGTTTTTGCGTGACAATGGATGAAATAATGAGGCATTCGAGATTCTAAATTATTTATTTTGTAAGTGAATAAAAGCGACTATTAAATGTAAGGTTTTGTGTATTTGTTTATTAAGAAGCGCAATCGAGCAAATATATAATTACTAATAAATGGAACTAAAATATTACACACGAATTAGAAATTAATGGAAATGAATAATTACACAAGTGGTCTTTAGCCTCCTATATAAGATTTGTTTTATCACGTGACATTCGTCTTTAAGATTTTGACATGCTAGTTGGCCTATATGATCAACGGAATTTTATCGACTTACGGGGTTGTTAAGAACGCCATTGGCTACATTTGAGCATCATTAACAGCAGCGGGCTCAATGGATGTGTCGGAAGATGTTTGAGAATTGTAAAATTGAAACCGCTGAAGGTCATAAAGATGATCACTGTCTAAAGTTAGTTTTGAAGAAAAATACGAGTTTTTATGGAGTCCTGAAATGAAAAGATAATTCACAATGTATGCGAAAATTAGAAAGTAAGTACTACCATAAGTATAACCCTAAGTATAACGTGTTGCACTTCGGGGGGCGGTACATAAGTTTTCAAGTGTGCAAACTGGAAAATAGATACATCAAAACAACACAGAATTCAATAGAAAGAAATACAAAAGAACAATTTTGGCATAGATTTTAATTTCATTGGTTTTTAAACCGTTCATAATGTCTCAAGCGCATGATTTTAATAAATATAATGACATTGTAGATACTTTAATCAGCGTAATGTGTAAGTATAAGGACTTAACAACTAATATGCAGTGACTACCATGATAAAAATTAAATTATCTCCTACTTATTTTATTTTGTTTACACTTCTCTAAATTAAGACTCATTAATCTTGGATAAGATTTCTCGACATTGTACTTTCACTCCACGTAATATAAATGGGGGTTTGTAACGGAGTATATCTAACAATAGAACTGTAACACTTATTTTTTGGTAATAATATTAACAAACTTACGCTACTCACAGAGACCATCCGAGTTCTCAAAGCTATGAGACCAGTAACTTTTTATTACACCATAAATCTAGTTATTGTCTCTTGAGAATGAAACCTAATTAAAAGTACACGCTAATTTGTACGTGTTCTCTCTGGTAGATAGTTTAAAAACTACAAATGAACCTTAACACGACCTTCTTTTGTCATCTTAGCTTGAATAGTGGGAAAGAATTTTATGAGAAAGAACATTATAAACAATGGGACCACACATATAATTGCGCTACTTTCTCTCGAGTCCATATTCGTTCTCTTGAGGAAAAATATTTTTCCTAGAATACTGCATCAGCCGCTAGAAACTTCGAGTAATTGGATGTAATAAAAACATATACGTATTACGAATGTAAAACGAGGAAATTGAGAGTATAATCATTTGAAGAATGCAGCTCGCTTGAGGAAACAAGTGTTTTAATATTATAAAAACTCTAACGTGCACAGAACTTGCAACTAAAAATCTTCCAAATGCATCACTAATAATGTATTTTGTTTCAGTTAGGTTTTCTATTACATTATTTTTTAAATATCATAACTATTTAAGTAGTGATGTAGAACTTGAAAGAGAATTGTAAATTGAAATGATTCACCGAATGACACTGGAAAAAGAAGCGCCACTAGCACCACACACGCTCTCTCGCAAATGGACGTCACAAATGTTTGAACTTACAAGAAATTAAAACTCTTTTTGGATGTTTTTGTAACACAACACCACATTATTATTTATCATTTCCACTGTTTGCAAAATGCCGATGTTTCAGAAAATTATGTTCACTAAACGTGCATTTTTTCGCCTCGACCACACATACGTTGATGGCGTCATTACGTTCCGTCCGTTTCTGTCGTTCGCGCACTTTCTGCCCAGAGCACCGATCGAACTGTGATACGTAGCTGCTGTTGCGACGGCGGCAGCGCGAGTGGTGCAGAGAGCATCTGCTGCCCACAGCAGCAGCCCTGGCGCTCGTTTGTGATTCTGCGTTCGAAGCGGATCCTTAACCTTCGGAGCATCGTAACCTCGATTCTCGCCGAGTCAACGATCCGTTAAGAAGGTTCGCTTCTCCGTCACGTGCACATTCTAGTGCAATGCGTCTTAATGATCTTGTATTCGCAGTGTGTAGAGCTATATCGATTTTTCTTCGCCTAAACTCGTTGAAAGCGAGTTTGAATGGATGCCGATCTTAATAATAAAAGCAATAATAATAACAATAATAATAATAATAATAATAATAATAATAATAATAATAATAATAGATAATTATCCGTTTACATCAGCATTCGGACAATACAATTGCAGTTGTTCAACTCTTTTATTTAACTCATCATTGAATTTATTGTTAGTGTATTTATAATTGCATTAAACTATCAATATTTAATATGGGAAGTTTAAAAGCAAAAAAACATACTTTATTGGTTTTACCCTGTTAAGTATTACTTTATTAACGGGTTAATGTCAATGCGGATCACGAAGAGTCGTTCAGAATATTGCGTGGCACACCTTCCTCCTGGAAATTTCCTGAATATTTTGCTTTCTTCTTGGAAAGTAATATTGCTTTTTTGTTGAAAGATTACTGAATTACTAGTAATTATTAAGAAGGTTACTGATAAATCTTACGACCTTTGCCGCCTTTCGGATTCACTACTACTTACTCTAAAGTTAAAATCGACAGTTTCTTGAAATGTAATAACAGATGAATAATCTCATAACATATTAACCTAAGTCGAGAATAGTCCACTAACTGCGACGTCAAATGATAAAAGTGACCCTTATTGCATAGTGTAATTAATCATTGTTCTCATGCACATATTCATTTCAAAGAGAAATAGCTGATTTCTTTTTTTCTTCAGTGTACTTACTGATTGCTTTGTAAAGAAGTAATTGTGTCAATATGTGCTGAGTGTTCTTTTCTAATGAGCGGTACGTGCAGTGGGGCTCGTAATTTTCATTCACGAAGAGGAACGCACCCAATCATTGATGGTGTTTCAATACTTGTCAAAAAAAGGCTCTCGGATAAGGTCATCATTAATACGGAACAGAAAGTGAAAGTTAATTGAAAAAGTCTATTATAAGGGTTCGAACATGAACGTAGTGCACATTAAATTCAATACAGGATTATTGTTTACAGTTACTTGTTACTTCGTCACAGTGGTTTCATTCCATCCCATTTTTCCTTGGAATCACCGTCTCATGTATTTCAGTGAACTAATCCGAAAATTTTCTTGTTAATATTTTAAAATACTAGTGCTATTTCAAGAACAAACACTACTATCTCTGTAACTCTGTCAAGTATATTTTTCTAGCTCTAAAGCTGTCTTCCGATGAGCAATGTGGAGTTGAAATCAACTGTAGCCGAAAGCCGTTACATCACAATTTGAAATGCCAGTCTGAACGTAAAGCAGTCGCGAAAAATGCATGCGTCTTAATTACAAGAAGGATGGCGGAACGTGAAATATAGTGTAGTTAGTCCACCTCCTGGGCGCACCTGACGAAGTCTGCGGAGTTCCGTCACGCGTTGTTCCTCTGAGCAATTTGCCGTAGGGGGTGGGCGCGCTTTCAAAACGCGTTCTGCGCGGCCTCCCTGCGCAATTTGTTGCTCGCTTGTCTCCGGCACCGCGGTTCGACCGGCCCGATCTTATCTTGGCGTCGGCGGTCCTTGCGCGCCAAAAACAGCAAGTGAAGGAATCGCCCAACTGCATCCCGCAGTCAATTTTCCCACACCCTCGCCTCCGAGCTAGTTCCTTTTGATCTGGGCTGTCCGCGTGCGCGGAAGGCTGGGCTGTCCGGGTGCGTGGTCGACGTTTCGACCGACATATCGCGGTCTTCTTCAGGGCTGTACTGCGCCAGGATTCTGAGCGTCCAGGACCGCACCATGCCGTCCGACCACGGACCGCTCCCGTCTCTCTGTTTCTTTCCCCTTCCACCTGGTCGCGCCCGATTGGCCGTCACCTCGACCTATCACAGCCTGGCCCACCATCAATAGAAAGCGGAGCGCCCAACATCCTGGCGCAGTACAGCCCTGAAGAAGACCGCGATATGTTGGTCGAAACGACGGCACCTCAGTCTTCGACCAGGCATCACCTGGACAGCCCAGGTCATGACTCACGGCGCGGAAGCCTACGATATCAATCCCCTGTGACTTTCCTCACCTGAGAAGTCATAGCCTTATTCCATCTCGTTTTGTTGACTGCGGGATGCAGTCTGTATACGCCCAACGGTGATCGGTGTGGATCGACTGATGACGCTTATACGGCGGTGGTAGTGGTTTCCGTTTCTAGTGGCTGATGTAGTATTGATGATGTCGATTCTATTATTACAAAGTGAAAGTTTTAATTCTTCGTCTCTCCCCCTCCTCTCTTTTTCTCATTAGTTTTCTTCTTTTTTGTTCTCAATCATCTTTTTATCTTTTCCTCCTCGTCTATTTCTCAGTAGTTTTAATTATTTCCTCCTCTTCTTCAATTATCCGTTCTTAAACGCAGCCCATTTCTTGCTTGCCTATTGCAATAGCCTTTAGGCATTTTCTATTTTATGTTTTGGCTCAAACTCGCCATTAATGAAATTGTTGTAGATGTTCTCAATTGGTTAAAGAATGTGTTCAGGTGCTGCGTTTTCTTGCACCCTTAGCCGCAAAATCGTTCTATTTTGTTGTTCACTTAAGAAATATTTTTAATAATAAAAATGTAGTAAATAAACAATAAATTAATGGTGAATATGATAACATTAATTAAAATTGTTGTTCCGTGATGCTTTTCAAACAGACTCCTGTTTATAAAGAGAATATATTGGTTTGCCCTATATATGTGGCAATGATATTTTTATACGTTTAAATATATTCCTAAACCTTGATATGATAGTTCCATGCATACTGTTAGACAATCGCAAACGTAATTTTACTAGTGTAATTCCCTTATTTAAAGGCCCCAGGCTCGTAACAAGACACTTATGTATTGAAATAAGTTATAAAAACTGAGGAAGAATCTTGTAGACACACGAGATATGGATCTACACAAATCGACATTCCACCAACAAGTAGCCTTTCGGCAGCGTGGAAAAAGTTGCTGCGAGTGACAGTGATACTAACAAGTCATTAATATACGAGCTCCGAATTCCGGGAGCCTTTGCAATTTACGGGCGCCTTTTTTGCGGCCACCAAGAGCAAGGTTCTCTGACATTTAATTGCGATTTTAATTAATTTTTCCGAGAGATGATCGAAAACGACAAGCCCACTTTCACTTAATGACCGTGTACTTTTAGAATTGGAGAGCCTAGCTCTTATAAATCATACAAATCTTATTTTGTCGATGTCATCGATGATAGGTAAACTGAAGGTATTTAACATTTACTTATCCGTATCACCAGGTGCTTTAGTATCTATCTTCAATTAAAGCTTCTTACATCGGAAAGTTCTGGGTTTGGATTTTGCGATTTTCGACATCCGTTAATTAGCCGTCGACGGCTACCATTGCCTGAGGATTAGCTAATCCGACCGACTGCGATATCTCAGCAGCAATAATTTTGCCTTTGCAGCATCGCGACAAGAAGGCACTAGAGTTCTATTACCGATGATGGCGGGTTTTCTACTCTAGTTACACAGCTGGGCGAAATTGAACCGTTCGCTGTGTATAGGAGAAATCTATGAAGCGACTGCCCTGATCGGTAGTTTTCTGAGGTATCTTCGATCAATACCCGGCGAATGCTGAAGTCGTAGCCAATGGGTTGGTGATCGCGTGAGATCTTTACTTTTCTCTAATACAGAGAACCTACATTATCTCCTCAATTTCCCCTTTCATACTTTTACGTTCGGAAGCATACATTCGGGAGCATATATCGTATCCTGATTGGGATACTGCCTCATTGGGGGCGGGGGAATAACATGGTTGGATTAAATCTGCCATCGGCCATGAAGGTCGGCAGTGGATTTCACTTTCCAGTACGAAAGAAATACCTCTCATTCCCGAAGAAAACATGCACTACAACTACGAGAATAATAACTTAAGTTGTAGACGCGTCCAGAACTCAATATGCAATCGAATGATATAATCGGTTGCATCTATGACTCTCTCCGAACAATTCCAAAAACGGGCAGGAGTAGTTCCATAATATTAGGCAACTGTCCAGTTTTCTTCTTCATATGTTCTCACATCCACCCTTAGGACCGAACTATGGGTTGATATCCCGTTCCTAAACAACTCGACTACAAGCATCTAGGAATACTTCGAGTAGTTCGATAGTAGTACTACGAGAACGCTGATGTTAGTCTGGGGGCTTCATCTGAGCTGCAGCACAATCGGAGACAAACAGATCGACAGAGAGAGCAATATCTTTTTCCCTATTGGAATAGTTGTCTCGTGTCCAAGTAGGAAGCTTTTTATCGTCTTAATGTATCGTTCGTACGAGATCTGCGGCTCAGTTTCATTTCACGTAGCTCCTCTTCCTGTGCGCTCCCTTTCGCGACTTCCAAAAAACGCCTCGTTTCCTCCAAATAACCCTGCTGTTAGCCTCTGCAGTTATTACCGACTTGATTTCACCTTTCTTCTGTTGCTCATTGCTATCGCACTTCCTACATCGAAAACTCTTTTTTTCTGATGATCCACATGTATTCTTACGTTTCTCTTTCTTGCGCGACTTTCCTTTGTGAACGCTGATCGCTTACCAAGCAACTTTCTTGTTATTAGGTGAAGTAAAAAAGGCGCTTCCTTTGACAAGAAGTTACCGCTTTGTTGGAGTCTTCTTCGATCTAGAGCGTCAGCTTACCCAAGGCCAGTTATATACGCGTCGTGATCTCAAACACCACAAAGGTCTAAAAAGTAAAATGAAATGTGAAGTAATTACGTAGCTGTGCATGCCCTTCTTTATGGTCTTTTAAAGAAGACTTCTGGCTTTTTAAATGTAGTTTTTCGGTCCTTCCTTTTCTCTTAATCTTTGTAGCTTCTCGTTCTCACTTTGTCCATTCAAAAGACAGTTTGGAGAAGAGGTCGCAATCATACCAATAAGAAGTATTTCTACCTCATTTCGTACCACTATTTTTACTCTCCACTTGTGCGATGTACGTTTTTTCAGGTGTCTAGAATACCTAGTCGCCTTCCCTGTACGGATGCATGCATGTCCTTTACTGTTGGAACGTAGTTATACTATGAATTTTAATACAATTTCAGTAAATCACTGCGTTTATATGAGATTGCGCGTGGACGTTTTGTACTTCTAAGCTTGATACTATAAGAAGTTCTGGAAACTGTCTTTTCTAAATTTTCTTTTCCCCCTTTCCTATGATCAAGAATAAGTAGGACAATTATAGTAGATCTCCCACTCTGCAAGAACCTCTGCATCCACTAACATTCCAACCGCTACTCCCTCCTGTACCTCTTACCATCCTGTCTATGTTTTTCATTCTTATATCCTTCATATTCCTTCTCTCTCATTCATCCTCTTTTCTTTTGTAGAATTCCCTTTGGAGTTCTCCCTATCATTCTTTCACTTCATTCAAGCAACCTCCTCCTGTTTCTATTCTAACATCACTCCATGTGACATGACTTCTTGTCTCTTTTCTTTGACTTTATATCTTTGTTCTTCTTCTACTACACTCTCCCCTTATTTATTCTCCCTCTTATGGTAAGCATCATTTCTCTTTCTCTTCCACCCTTTACGTTCTTCTTCTTCCCTTTATGTACGTCTTCTCTACATCTGCTACCCATTCTTCTGCCCCTTGTGTTGCCGCTTGAAATCGTTTTCCTTCCACACTTGGGCGGCGCCGCGCAGCTGCGAGCGGAGGACGTGGACGGCGCGGAAGTGGCGTCGCCGAATTAAAGACCCATCAGCACTCGCGGGCGCGGCTCCGGGCCGATGCGCAGCCGCTTTCTACCGCGGGCGGCGGCGGCGGCGGCGGCGGTCAGGCGGCTGGCCCCGCGGGCGGCGGATTCCGCGCGGTCAGTGGCGGACAGCGAGCTTTGCCCGCCTCCGCACACACCTCGGCCGCCCCCGCAACCTCTCCTTGCTCTGTCCCGCCTCACCCAACCCACGCTCCCGCCCCGGCTCTTCTTCGTCCCGTACCAGCCAAACCCTCCCCGCCCGACCCCCCCTCGCCTCACCTGTCCCGCCCTACCCGTACCGCCGCCCCGCCCCGCCCCCTCCCATCAATTCTCTCTCCGTTCCTGCCCCGTTCCCTCCTGCTGCTACCCAATCCCTTAGCTTCCGACCCGCCCCGTTTCGTTTCAGTCTCGTCTCAGTCTTACTCATCTTCGGCCCCGCCCCGCCCCGCCTCGCCCCGCCCACCCAGCCGCAGCCAGGCGCCGCCCAAGCACCAGGCCGCGCCCAGCCCGGCCCGGCCCAGCCCTCCCGCCCGCCCCGCTCCGTCCCGCCCTGTTCCGCCTCAACCTGCATCGTCCTGCTCTGCATCGCGCCGGTCCTCGCAGCCCCACCTTGCTCCACCCCACCCGGCCCCGCCTCTCTCCGTCCTTCCCTGTTCGTCCAGCCTCGCCTTGCTGCACCCCGCTGTGACCCCGCCTGAGCAGCTTTGTGCCCCGTTCCACCATGTCCCCCGCCTCGCAGCACTCCTCTCCTCGCCTTGCTATCGCTTCCACCGCCTTCTCTTTCACCCCTTCCCTCACCGCCGGGTCCGCTGCCACCGCTGGGCAGTCGCCTTCGCGTGGGCATCCAGCTGATTTGAATTCAATTGCGCTGCCCTTCCTTTTAACCGGCAGCCTCCGACCATCTGGCAGTCGCTTCCGGCTGCGCGCTGCGTCTGCAGGTCACGCAGCATGGGTTGGTCGTTTGAAATTGCTCAACCCTTTTTTTCTCTCTACCGAATTTGGCAGACAACTTTCAGTTCGTTTCTCTTTAGTTAGATTATTATTATAGTTTTCTTCATTAATAAAATATAGTACCAAAAAGCGATCAATAAGTTATCAGGATTCAGCAAAAAATACCATTTTTATCATTATGTGAAAGTTACTACTTAATGGGAACATTAAGAATTATTACAGATAATATTTATGTGATCACACGTCAATTAAAGTTAGGAAGTGAACTCTGAAGTTGACTTTAGTAGTACCTTAAAGATTATTGTGGTAGTTATAATAAAGCAGGAATGTCAATTCAATTGACATTCCCTTATAAATATTCTCTTAAATTTCTCAGTAGTGTTCCCTCTTACCTCAATATTGTAGTTTTGCAGTCCGATTTATTTAAGTAATGCAAGTTCACATCGCCTATGCAATTTTTATTATCACTTGATTGAGGAACTGCTCTTGATGACCGTCGAATCCTGGCACACAGACGTCAGATCTGAAAATGTAATCTACCCGAAGAAAGTCATCGACCGCTGCGTGTCATTGAAAAATTAATGAAAACATTCGTAAAAACAATGTCAACTTGCATTGATATTTCAAAAACATCATAATCACGCCAGCACATGAACATTATTTTATTTTAGTTTTCATATGTGTTTTTTCTATATTTTCTGAAATAATATTTCAGATTAGATATTGCATTTTTTAATCTTCATCTTTCCAGGTCTCTATATCTTTCTTTTTGCATCAGTTTCGTTGTTTGTCCCTTTAATGTTGATGCAGGCTCCCGTGATTATATACACGGAATATCAGTGACAAATTGGCATTCAAAAATTATTCTCAGTTACCCGTCTAATATTTACGTGAGCATAATTATCATTCAGAGATGCCTGGTATATGATGAGAGTTCGCCTCGAGGTTTCAACATTTTCCCTCCTACCACTATCCATCAACTCATCACGTATTCTTGAGACACTAATGAATTCATCTGCGGTGTATCTTGCCGTCTCGCTTCTAGAAGCGTGGCTGCTCTGTTCGCACCTCGTAGCATAAAAATTCATAAATCAAAACAACGCTAATAATGTTGCCACTTGGCTCGTGGCTTAACCATTATGTTTCTCAGAAATTCATTTACGCCGCGAACTGTTAGCGCGGTACGATAAAAAAGAAAAACATGTCTGAGCTATGTTTGAAAATATATTCATAAAAATTATATATAATTTTTTTAAAACGAAAGTGCAAATCAAGTACAATATACTCCAAAATAATCAATTTGCGTTAATTATATAATTTTATATATGTATTCGTGATTATATATTTGACTTTATATATTATACATTTATCTTTATTTATATATTTATGTTTGTTTATATAACGTATTGCAAGAATTGTCCAATTATGGAACAATGAACCTACCAGTTACGAAACCGAAATCTCAACACTGCCTGTCATCGAATCACCCCGGAATGGCGTTTGTGTTGAGACGTAATAGTGATGATGATGTGCGAGTAATGAGCATGATGGTGGAAAGGTGACGAAAACGAGAGTACTCAAAAGAAACCAGACCCCTTTTCTCTTACAAATTCATTTTCGATGAGTTGAGAATCGAACCCTGTTCCCAGCGGTAGAAGGAGGAGTAGTCTGACCATATGGTCGTCCACTTCTGATTGGAACGCTTCGGGTTTCTTCTTCACTTCCCTCCCTATGTGACGGCAGCAAGAGATCAATATGCGAAATATATGTTCTAAGTCGGATAAATGTAATGACCACTCCATTCATGAAATTAATACCATTAGCGTTTAACAGCACAACCGGTATCCCCAATCAGGGCAGTAATCTAAAAGAATATTGCAGTTTCCATCCATATTTTGGACCACATACCTCTTCTGGTGAGTTAAAAGCTACGATACTTCAGTTATAGAAGGCAGTGTGCCCTAAATGCGCATTTTAAAACTCTGTTCACAAAATTTCCTCCATGAAAAAACTGTATTAAATACTACTCGTGCAGTGGATTTTTCAAGCCCACCCCTCGACGCCATGCGATCCGAGAATGTTCGTAATTTTCGCATTCCCAAGTGGAATTAGATCCGGCAATAACAAGACGGAAGTGGGCAGCGCGCCCTGCGCCGCAGACACCTGCCCGTCCGGGCTGGCTGAGCCGCGCCGCGACCTCGCGCTTTCTCGCGCTGCTCCGTAATTGGGAACTGTCGCGCGCGCTGCGACCTGCGACCTCGCGCAGCTCATCGCAGCCCGCGGCCGCTTTCACGCCGGACCTCCGATTCGCCGCTCACCGGCTGAGGGGGCTCAGGGCAACTGCTGACGCTGCGGTGCCTCTGACCGGCAGGCCGTGGGGTTCGCCTCCCGACGGTGGTGGAGGATTTTTTACGCTACCTGGGTGGAAGTTTGCTCTTGCCTGCAAGGGGATTCTGGCGGTCGGGTGCTCTGATCGTTAGTTGTCTGTGGTGGTTGCGTAGGCTTCCGTCGCCGGCGTTTGTGTTGTCTAGGCTATCCGGAACGAGCCGCGTCACTGACATGGTGGCTAACGTTTCGGTCAGCGTATTGTGGCCTTTCCAGAGCGTACTGCTGACCGTACTGAGCGTACTGCCTTCCTCAGAGCGTACTACTGAGGCAGTATGCTCTGAGGAAGGCCATAACACGCTGGCTGAAACGTTAGCCACCATGTCAGTGACGTGACTCGTCCCGGATAGCGTAGATAATATAGTTTTCTGTGGTTTCTCCAAACAATTCCGGGCGAATACCCTAGGACAGCATCCTGACAAAGGAACCGCGGACCGCCCGCCATCTTTTCTTCCACACCCTTCTATTCCCACTTTTCCTTTACAAACACACACGCACACACACTAACACGAACTACACTTCTTGGGAAAACATTTAGAAGCTTTACCTTGCCCGAACTGGGGACGTCGACACCTACTATAGCAAGTGCTTTACTTACGTGACTAATGACTACTTCAGTTGACGCGTCAGAAAACGCAAAATACGTAATCAGCCAATCAATTCCCATCTCAACGACGGGCGGCCTGCAGTGAGGCGGTCAGACCGCTTATCTTCGAAGTCTGAAGACTGGGATTCCAATCCTGGGCGATCCGTGTGGAATTCGCGGTGGGTTTTCTCGAAGTTCTCCGTTTTCCGCCGACTCCAATCCACAATTTCCACCTCATTACTTAAATCATACCTTCATTACACATCCTTCAAAACCCCTCATCTCAAGTGCGGACGAAGGAGCTGTGGAGAGAGGATCATTACAACGAAAAAGATAATATGCTGCACTGGCACGCAGTGGGTTCTTGCACCGAGACCTGGCACGCTTGCTCATCTCTATGTCTTCGTAACGTAGAAGTTAGACCGCTCACCGTCCACTTCTGGGTACCGAGGTTCAAATTCAGTATATCCATGAGGAAATTATGTTGGACAAGACGGGTTCACGACAGGAGTTCTACCGTCCCTTCTGCCACTCCATCACCACTTAAGTCATAACATCATCATCACCGTTATCTACCAAACATTCATAACATATATGGTCGAATTGATGTAGTTACTGTTGATGTTAATATGAATTATTTACCACTTGACGCAAGTTTTCCGCCCGGTGGCGCAGGGCCTTGTGACAGGTGCGACTACCTACGCGCACGCTAGGGAATGCGGGTTCGAATACATCGGAAGTCATGAATTATATCAGTTATGCTTGTGGTATGTGATGCATTTCCAATTCTTTTTATACTTAATCTCTTACTCTTATTTGTAATTAAGGTTCTATTGTGTTTATGTATACTGCAGAACTGGCTCCTTAATTTCACGACTACGCAAGACTAGTTGTACGTAGCATAAGCGAATTTTGCATTATCTATATTTTTATTGTGGACTCGGGGAATATTCATGAAAGTTCTAATTAGCCTTGATTCTCTTATCTCAAACAGATCTTCTATAGTACACTACTAGATTAGAACAATTTTTCCAAAGCACATGAGGCTCTTCCTTCAAATTCAGTGCTTCGTAAAAATAAGCTTAATTCTGTGTAGTAGATAATTACTATTAACACTGGAATTACAACAACTATTATTGTTATTAGCACATTTGGTAGAGGTACCCATACATTGCGATTCTCGTGTAGACATCCCGCACTTCTACAAATATACTGGCATGACAGATACCATGTAACATCATGCGGAAAAGTAGCTAAACTCTGATAGAATTTAGTGACAATATGCCTGCGAAACGCGGCCAAATTAGTTATTTGTAACTGTTATAAGTACTATATGTAAATGCGACAATGCGTGCCCTTTGATCTTTTATTATTATTATTATTATTATTATTATTATTATTATTATTATTATTATTATTATTATTATTTATTATTATTATTATTATTATTGCTATTATTACTTCTCGAAATCCTATCTCATTAAGGCAGCCCCTGCGATCTCGCCGCCGCCGCTGCCGTCTGCCCCTCGGCGCTTCCCCTATGCAGGCGGCGTGCGGTCGGCCGTGCGGTCGGCCGTGCGTTGGGCTCGCGCACGCGCTCCGCGTGCCCGGCGATGCCTGTACATGGCGCGCACGTCACTCCGCGGTGATTTACGAGCCGTCGCTTTCCGCTCCGGGATGTCTTATGCTCCTGGCTTTTCAGCCTGGAATTCTGTTACGTCTCACCCACGGCAAAAACGCGACTGCCGCCGCACGGCCGACCGGTAGCTCTTATTTTTTTTCTTCTTTTTTTTTTCATTCGCTTGCGCGCCGCTTGAGTGCGCTCGCGGTATCTAACTTAACTAAACTCCCGATATGTACCTCCTTAATGGTATATGAAAGTAGGAAATGATAATGGTCGCTTTGATTAAACTCGGGAATCCGTGGCGTTTTTCGTAAGATGATAAAATAAGTTATTAAGCCGGCATCGACCTTACTTAACGCAGCAATGAAGGGATAACGAGCCCCGAGCCCTGTTATTGGGAAGGAAGGCGCTGCTGGGGGAGCGTTTAGGGTCCAAACATTGTGGCCGGCAATCTGCGTTAGAAAGCGTGGTGATTATCGTCACCGCCACGCGTCGTAATTGGAGCTGTGCCCGACGCCCGCTCGCCCGCGGCGCTGCCAGCGGGGACTCGCGGGGATGGGAGACGAGGGCGGAAGGGGTCCTGGGGGTGGAGAGAGGGACGGAGGGGGTTCATTGCGGAGGAGTCCGTAATGAGCCCTCTGGCTGTGTGCGGAACGGCGCCTATTCTTATCTCGGAAGCGGTTTAATTTAATTAGATAATGCGGGCGAATATGACGATTTTCCGGCTGGGACACGTTGTGTAAGTGCGCCGTGGGAGTTAGTGCTGTAACAGGAGTTCAAGAATTCAATGCAGAGTGGAAGAGGACGGAAGAGGAAGAACGTGCACAAAGTCTGTTTGTAGTGTATTAGCTCTGGAAGGAAATAAATGTAGCTGTTGAGTGTAATATTGCGTATGTGTCTCGGGTCGGAATAACAATATTTTTGGTGACAGCTAATAAACAAGTTTTTCATGCATTACCCTCCAAAGTATTCTGTGAATTGTATCCGAGTTCCTGTTCCTGTTCCTTTCAATCCACCGGAACAGTTGTATCCGCGAATGGAATTGGGTACTTGAAATTTCGGGAATAATCTTAATTAATATTGTATATTTCGAAAATAGTGCGAAAGTGTTAATTTTAGCTTGTAAAATTCAATTAAAATTGTATTAATATTTGCAAATGAAAGCACATCAGCGCTAACATACCGACACATTCATGTACAGTACATTCTCGGATATTATACATCATACATACGATGTAAATTATAATCAATCTGCATGCAGTGATGATTTTTTAGTCATTCATATATTAAATTATATTTACTTTTTTTATTACTGAAACTTTGACTCAATTTGGTTTGACAACAAAAAGGTGGTGACACTTAAGTTACTTAATGATGGGAAAAGAAGACCACAAATAATTTTCCAAAGATCAGGTGTTTACAATGTAAAAATCACGATTTTCTGTATATATTTAACCATCTAGTGTATTTCGTGAATGGAGATATAAAGAATTAAAATGTAATTGAAATGTTCTGAGTTATTATACGTTACAATTATTATTGTGTTTTCTTATTTTAATTCGTAATTTGAAATGAAACAAAATTTTCTAATTTAATCTTATGATATAATTGAAATACCCCAGGAAATTAATGTGACCATGAAAAGGAATTTCGAAGTCTAATCCTTCAAACACTTTTTTTTAAACAATCACTCAAAACCTGTTTAAATCCGAGTAATTCCACGAAGTAGCTCCTAATGCCTAAGGGGTGAAGTTCTTCACAGTGCTGTCAACGCACGTTTTTGAGAACTACTAAATTGAGTTCCAACCGTAGCGACTGTATTCATAACACCACTTGAGAAGTGAAGGTTTTTAATTAATTAGATAATTCCGACGACAGGAGCAGCTTCTGTGGCGGTCACATGTTACATAACGGTTCCTTGAGCTGTGCCATAACTTCGTAATCGCTTTCTTTTTCTTTGTATCGCTTTTGTTATGCTTTCACTGCGTAGATGATGTCCGTTCTCTTGCGGTGTCTGCGCCCACTTGTGTGAATAGGACACGGAACAATGAAGTGCACAGTTGCTCCAGTACCCCACTCCGCTCGGGCGTGCCAGAAAGGGGCGTAGAGGAAATGAGACTGGCGTGCCCATTATGTGGATGCTGGATGACTGTGCCCATGTGAGAAAAGCTGTTGGAACTCCGTCGGGGCCATAAGTAGATGAAATGCAAACTGGAAAATTGTAAAGAGAGATTTTCGATATTTTAAGAGGGCAAATAAATAGGAAATTATTAAACTGTTGATAATGTTCTCGTGTATAATCTGCAAGAATTTTTTTTTTGTTTTGAGATCTTCATGAAACTTACTATCTGGCAGTTTTTTTAAAATATTGATCCGACTGTGTTCAAATACTGGGAAACGTTTATAAAATTACATTGTAATGATATTAAACAAGACAAATCATTTTCATTTAAACTTAAACCTACATGAGTTTAAAGCTAATTACGTAATAAGAATTTATTTGAGAGGTGGTTAGCAGTCAACCTACATGAGATAATTAGCCACTGTATCGATATTAAACCCTTATGTTTCACCAACCAGGGTGTAAAAATATGAGAATAAATACGAATCTCAAATCAACTTGCTCTTTGAAACATACTTCTTGAAAAATCTCTTTGTTTGAAAAATGAGTATTTCAAAAATACTACTCGAACATTCTGAGAATATTAATATTTAACAATTACTTATATAAATAACTAACTTATCTTCTTGAGATATTATTTCTTTGATTTTTGAATTACGCACGAAATGTTAATGAGATTAAACTAATCGCAATATTAGTAGAAATATTCAAAAACTAGGTTTGCAATGAGGAACCTAAGCTCTATTCTAAAAAGCATACGCTTGTTCTGAACGGATGTGTGAACTACTTAAAGCATGAAGGGTCGAAGTCCATATCGGAATGTCTAGGAAGGATAGTCTCTGTACTTTCCTTACTATTCAATTCGCCCTTCATGTAGGTTTTTTGAATGTAAAGGAAAGTACTAGGACATGCAAGACATTTTGCGCCTGTGAATGTCTATCCTGCACAAGAAACACATGACACGTATCAGATAAACATAATTAAGTATTCAGAAAGGTAAATACAAGACGTAGTTATCCTTAAGAGGTGCAATTGCGCCAACAGGAAACAGTCTCTTAATTACCAGGATACATTAATGTCAACAACCGAAGCATAGGTTGCAGCAAGCGTAGTATGCAGATTTAACTCTGGTTTACTATGTTGAAGATACATTAAAATATAATGTATCAGTAGGCCACTTCAAATTCGCAACATAGAATTGTTACAATTTTTTAGATAGACTTAAACTGTAATTTTGAGGTTCTTGATCACTTCTATTTTTCAAGCACCCTGCATGTACAGGCACAACTCTCGATATGCTATTATTTTACATCGAATTTAATTTTAAACACTACTAGCAAAATAAATTATTATTTAATTATACATTTAAAATAATTTGAAAAATATCTTACATTACGTTTTCACAAAAATTAAGAAATTTATTCGCTTTATTTTACATTTCCAACTTATCTGTAAGTAACCAATTTGAAAAAATTAAACATATTCTACTTTACATTCTCTAATGTAGAACTTACGTTGATCGAAGTAGTGAGCACTACGTTGAACCTGACATGGCTGCTGCGAGGCAGTCGACGCGCCCCTTTCTCTGGAACAGCGGTTGCTCTCTCTTACCTAACCCCGCTCGCGAGCGCGGACGACAAAAAGGCTGCCCCGCTGCGTCGAGGCGCTCGACACACGGCCACCGATAATTTGAGCTGTTTGCGGAGAAAGTGCGTGTCTCCGTTTTGTTTATTTTAATTCCCCAATCGGCGAGCGCGAAGTGCCGCGCCGCGCCGCGCCCGCCTCGTCCCCGCCTCGTCCCCGCCTCGTCCCCGCCTCGTCTCCGCCTCGTCCCCACCTCGTCCCCGCCTCGTCCCCGCCTTATTCCCGGCGCGCGCTGCTCCGTCAGTTTCTTTAGATGCAACGTGTGTTGCGGTGTCTTCATTTGGATCGTGACAGACAAAACAACCTGTTTCTGTTTTTGCACCTGTACTGTCACCGTCACTGAAATTGTCACTGGCTTCGTGGCGATGTTACTCTCGCGGCAGTGTTGTCTACATCTAGTTCATTACAATTCAATTTTATTTTTATTACGTACTGGTTTATTTAGATGGTTTTGATGACCTTATTTCTTTGGACACCTTTCTTTGAGAGACGAAATTCGGGAATACGTCTAAGTTCGATGTCTATTCAATGCTACATTTTTCCCACAAAAAGGAGCGCTGTTGAGAGTAGTTAGAAAATTTAATTGGAAGTACGAAACTTCTCAAACCTTGAGATCTGGTTACAATGCAATACTTTAGTGCAGTTTGCGAGGAAAATAATTTATACCTACGGAAATGGCGTGTTTTTCAAAACAAAAATTTGTTCCTTTCCATTTATTCCAAACAGAAAATATGAAAAATAATGTTTATCTCGTGGAAATGTAATCTTTCTACATGAAAGTGTCAAATGATTACGATGAGCACTACAACAGAATATTTTAATAAATGAAATAATAATTAATTAAATGTATGATACAAATTAAATATTGTTTCCTCCTAAGTGGGTTTAATGCATTTTGACAATACGCTTTGATATACGATCCGTATGAAATGTAAAGGATGAATGACACCGAATACTACATATGAGCAGAAATAGAAGGTGTTCGTTTTTTTGGCAATGAACTGTAGTTCACGTATCTGTTAGAGAAGTTACGTAAAATGTCATAGTAATGTCATAAATAGCCGTTGATAATGAGATATTCAACACTGACGCCAGAAAAACGATATCGCGACACGACGTTTCTTTCCATTCCCCACCAGATGATCAGGCAAGTCCAGCATCTGAGGGAAGAGGGACCCGTTTGTGTAAGTTCGATACTTGCGATGATGGATGATGACGTAGTCTTGGTTTATGGGGGACCTAACGCGTGTGCAGGTGTCAGGCGACGGAGGAGCAAACGAAGAGAGTGCGCGTGGCTACTCTGTTTGTTTGTGTTTTGCGAGAGCAGAGGGCGGGTTCGCCTTTTACTTCCAAGAGGGGACGTCACGAATCATTGCAGGTGGCGAGTGAGGCAACGCTATGCAAAGCTGCGCTGGAGATGGAGATCGCAACCCGGGAAATGAAAAAACTTTTCTGAAAGAATTAAAGTGATCTTTTAAACTCTTCTTGAAATGTGCAGTATGTAATAATCAACTTCACTCTTCCTACTGTGATTACACTAAAATAATTGGTTTAATAGTAATTTAGTTGCTTAACCATTATTTCTTGTACATCACTGTAATTATATTTTAATAAAAAAAGGATCTCGGCTAATATTATTTCAAAATATCTTGGAAACGTAATAAAACATTTTAGCTCGGGCTGAATCGTGTCATTCAAGTACAAATACTGACATTGAGATTTCTTTTAACACAGACACGAGAAAAGAAGTACCTTTAAAATCCCTGGTAGCAGGGTTAACACGAACTATCTAATCATGGATACGATGGAGGTCGAGGAAAATCGTATTCATCTTTGTTAATACTTGAAGTAGCCTATCTGCTTTTGTTAATTACGTGCATCATATTCTTTCTAGATAGAGTTCTACTAGATATGGTTCCATTTATCTCTCATCAGACTCTCCCACCTCGCATTTGTTCTCCTTATCCAGTACTATACTCTTGAAGGCGGTGCAACTTTTTGAAAAGTAAATGGGTAGAAGGAAAGAATTTTTGTTTTGACAAACAGTAGAAGTCTACAGACAAAATGAATACGTTTGGAATATACACATTTAAGTAAGTATAAATACAGTTGTTATGTCAGGAAAGTGATTCAAAATACTCTGTATTTTGGTATAATATGCATTGGGAATTATGAGTTGGCTGGACTGAAAGATAATTGACGCTAATCATTGAGGCTTTAGACCACAGCCTCGCCGTCATCTTTTAACTATACGAGTGCAACGAGGCAAATTGGTGACAAAAAATTTCCAGTTTGTTGAGAAGCTATCTTAATCTACCGTCGCCAAAAAAATGTTTAAACCACTATCCGCTGACGCGCATATCGCATTTGTTCAATGTATGCATTTTATTTAGCCGTTCCTCAAAAGAATAAAAGGAAATACAAGGAAATAAAGATGTGCAGGGGCCAGGTCACAAATCTAAGGACCTGTTTGTCCCCGTCGAGCAGGGCGGGCCGCCTGCGGGGCGGAGAAACTCGTGGTGGATGGGAGCGGCTGTGGAGCGAGTGGGCGGGCGCGGCAAGATGGCACCGCTTATTAAAGAGCGCCGGCCGAGGGGGGCAGTGGGCGGGGAAGGCCGCGCAGGGAAGTATCG
>BOPP01000141.1:1821139-1930188 GCA_017312745.1 Gryllus bimaculatus
TGGCGGCTGGGACGCGGCAAGGCATTAGGAATGGAACGAGGCTGAGGGACGTTGGCGGGGGCGGGACAGAGGCTTTCGGTAGTTTTCCGTAGTTTCTCCAATCAACACCAGGTGAATACCGGAGCAGTACTCTAATAGACGGGCCACGGACCTCGCGCGATCTTTCCTACCTCTTCCTTGTCCTATCCGTAACTCTTACACACACTTACACTAACGTGCAAAACACTACCACACATCCCAGAAGACCAGTTAGAGCTTGTCCCGGCTGGGGCGGTGCCCCGCTGGTGGGAGACACCTGGTTGGGGACACTCCGCTACCCAAGGCTAGGTCGGAGCCGGATCTCGCCAGACGTCGAGAGTAGACCACCGCCACCTCCCGAGCAAAAACGTACACTACACTTACGGTACGAATGCCCTTGTTAATTGGAATGCCCGGAATCACTAATAATCAATCAGTCAATCACCAAATCGAACTTGAAAAGGAAGCGCGTAAATAGCATCTGTGGCGGCGCGTCGTTGGATAAGATGGGGTGGGGCAGAGGTATGTGGCGCCGCCGAGTCGCCTTGCGGGGGGGGGGGTCGGAGGGGACTTGGAATAAGGACAGGCCACTTGCGCGGTGACTTTTCGCGCGCGGATTTCTTCAGGTTCCATATTTTCTGCAGAAGACGATTTCGAAACGATTAATAAAGCGCGCGCCGTCGTGGTCGACTGTCTGCGAGCTCCGTTTCTTGCGGTATGTTTGACCGAAGGTGCCTTGCGCGTTCAAATTATTTGAAAACTGCAACTATTGTGGATGCATTACATTCACTTTGTACACAAATCATAATGACTTTATTGTGTTGAGAAACGCGTTACTCATTCACGTGCGAAAAAAGTATAAATTATTCAGTATCTCTTTCTGGGACTGAAGTATAGTTTTGTTTATAGTGTAAATTCATGTAGTGATTTGACTCATCGCTCGTCTTTTGGCTGAAATTAAAAAAAATAACTGTTTTAAAGGTAGGCAAGATGCTTAAACCGCCATGAACGTCGAAATACGAAATGGTATATTTGTTCTCCTTAAACCCTTTTCATCACTAGAACTGTTTCCAAACTCAGTTTCGAAGAAGTGTTGGAGTAGTTAATTTTGGTTTTTTTTCTGAAGTAGTTGGGAATAATTGTTACAAATTAACACACGTACAAGTTCAAATAAAAAAATATAATTGCTAATTAAAAAATTCACGCAAAACAAGAAACTTATTAGTAAAATACCCTTTTCATCGTGCACAAAAATATCTCATTTGTAACCAAAATAAACTAAAATCCGTTATTTTATTTTTAATTGTATTATCTCGGTATTTTGTTTTGTTTATCTTTTATTGCCTGTTGGGTAATGCGTCTTTTGAGGACTGTTTTTTTAGCTATTGAGACGTAGGAGTACTTCCTTAACGAACGTTGAAAACCAGAGTATTCAGTTTTTGTCCTCATAGCGACTTTCCTTCGCTTTTCATGTGCAACGGTTGTGAACATCGTTATCTAGGAACCGCTAGGTATTGTGACCGTACTTAAGCAGGTTTCCGCAGTCTTGGCGCGTTGGGGAACGGTCTGAAGTCACGAAATGCCCGTGATGTGGATTGACAAATGTCATGCTCAAGGTGAAAGAAGAATGCGATCTCAGGATAACGGGATTATCTGAGCGAGTGAGAATAATCGTAACTGTTCATGATGTAATACGACCGGTTGTAATAAAAGTGAAGGAACTGGACAAAATTTAATAACGTAAAAATCTGTATGAGTTCCGTTTTTAAGTTTAATCAGGTTACTTATAATTTGTCTCAATTTCAATTAATTTCCGTTATTTTGTTTTCTAATTTATACGTCAAATTTCATTCATTAGTTGGTCTCCAATTAAATAAACAAATCGTCATTTCAAAGAAACATAAAAATAACTATTTTAATGCTTCAGTTATTTAATCGCTGGTATCACACTTCCGTCGGCAATTTGTATTTCCTTAGTATGCGATAATCCTAATATTTAAGAAAATTTAAAATAACTCAAATTAACCTCTAATTTACTATTAAATAATACCATTTGTATATTTGACGTTCTCTTACTTGACTTTCTTGTTGAAATAATGGAAAATAAAAAATGATGTTTGATATAGGAAATATGTTAGGTATAGGTGTTAGATATAGGGCGGATTTAAATTATAGACGTTTATTTCGTTTTCTTTCATGTAATTTAATGTTTCATGAATTATTAGTATTTATATTATTATTATACCATTATTACAATTGCCATTATTATTATTATATTATATTATTATTATTATATTATTTATATGAATTTATATTACCTAATTTATGTAATTAACTGTCACCGTGTTATACTCAATTGCGGTTTAAATACATTTATCTTATCGTATTTAAATTTCGTGACATTTTACACGTAATTTTGAACTAATGTTAATGTCAGACAGCTTCAAGCGGATGCATACAGATAGAAAACTGTTCGAAGCGAGAAAAGGACATGAAATCATTTTGCTCTTCCTACTCGCACTTGTAAGCACGCCACTCGAAACTATTATCGCGGGACGGGTGCAAGTGCAAGAAAAGCGAAGCTTTTATCTCTTACACAAACGCTTTTGACTATTCATCTTAAGAATAAATGCACATAATTCAATGGCGGAAGTGCGCAGTTGATGTAAGCGCCATCGTAAACAGGGATGAACAAAGGGTGCCCGGGAGCTCTTGAAAGCGTGCGGGTAGGCGTTAACCTCACGGCTACGTCATGAGGAAAGCGCCAGAGAGACTTCTGGGCTCCGCCCTTCTGCCGCAGCGGGACGGAGACAGCGTGATGGGACGCACCTGGGCAGCTAGCGGCGAAGGCGAAGGTGGACGGCGAGGGTAGGCGATGAAGGCGAAGGCAGGTGGCGAAGGCGAAGGCGGGCGTTGAAAGCGAAGACGAGCGTGAAGGCGCAAGGGGCTGTGAAGGCGAAGACGAAGGTGGGTGGTGATGGCGAAGGCGAAGGCGGGCGGTGAAGGCGAAGGCGGGCGGTAAAGGCGAAGGCGAGGGTGAAGGCGAAAGAGGTATGTGAAGGCGAAGACGAAGGCGGGCGCTGAAGGCGAAGACGAGGGTGAAGGCGAAAGGGGCTGTGAAGGCGAAGACGAAGGCAGGCGGTGAAGGCGAAGACGAAGGTGGGCGGTGCAGGCGAAGGTGGGCGGTGATGGCGAAGGCGAAGGCGGGTGGTGAAGGCGAAGGCGGGCGGTGAAGGTGAAGGCGAAGGCGGGCAGTGAAGGCAAAGGCGAGGGTGAAGGCGAAGGCGGAGGCGAAGGTGAAGACGGGCGGTGAAGGCGAAGGCGAGGGTGAAGGCGAAAGCGGGCGGTGAAGGTGAAGACGAAGGCGAGCGGTGAAGGCGAAGGCGGGCGGAGAAGGCGAAGGCGGGCAGTGAAGGCGAAGGCGGGCGGTGAAGGCGAAGGCGGGCGGTGTAGGCGAAGGCCAGCGGAGAAGGCGAAGGCGGGAGGTGAAGGCGAAGGCGGGCGGTGAAGGCGAAGGCGGGTGGTAAAGGCGATGGTGGTCGGTAAAAGCGGACGGTGAAGGCGGACGGTGAAGGTAGGCGGCGAAGGCGAAGGCGGGCGGCGAGGGTAGTTGGCGAAGGCAGGCGACGTCAAAGGCGGTCGGTGAAGGTGGGTGGCTATCGTAAGCGGTGAAGGCGAAGGCGGGAAGCGAAGGCGAAGACAGGCGGCTGACGAAGAGCGGCTAGTGCGGGCCTACGTGGCGGGCTCAAAGACGTGATGGAGGTTCCAGACAGCCCGCAAAACCACTCACTCTATTTGTGTGATTTATGGCGTGAATAATTTTGACAGACATAATAGCACACGAAATAAACAAGATACAATGTAAAATGAAAGGTAGCTGTTGCTGTGGAGAACGAAGCGTCTCAACTACTCATACCCTTGACGCGGATTTGAATCCCGCCGTGTGTTTAAATGTTTGTGTGTTCGTCTACGTATACTCTAGCGCTAACAACCTAGTATTTAATTTGGTTTGACCTTCTGCAACAGAAATACTTAACATGACATGATACCTGACACACTTTTCCAAAGCCTTTCAAACATATTGAAGAAAAAATGAAGTATGTTTGTGTTTTCGTTCTATCTTACATTTCTCTCTACTTTCAGCGTTTGTGTGATGTTTCCGATTGTCTCTTGTCGGATAATGTCTTTTACCCTATACCTTAGTACATAGCTTAATGTCGTTTACCTTCAAAAGGCATATCCTTTTATGCATTCTCTTAACTAGAATCATTAAGAAATGCATTTTTCTCTAATTGATTTCTCCTTGACTTTGAATCATCAAAGCAACCGCTGAAAAACGCTTCAGTTTAAATTGGTCAGAGTGTATGCATCAGAATCAAGAGCTGTCGGTCAGGATGCTCGTCGTTGAGTCGGGTACAAAGTCAGAACGTCAGTGGGAAAGACCGTGGTTTCGAAACCTATCGTGCGTAAGCACAATTCTCTTCCCTTCATCTGTGTCGCGGGATCCACGTTGTTAGTTCCCAGGAGTTATCCAAGCGTAGTGTATTAATTTTTAATGTATGATGTGAAGAGAATCATCATGTGACTTAAATATAAACAAATAATGAAGTGCTCGTAATAAATTATGTAATACATCGGGAGGACGTCATGTCTGACGAATAGGTATTGATTCAGGAGGTGGGGATGTACTCGAATATTTAATTATCAGCTATAAGTGACTATTTCCCGTCGCAGTTTTATCTTGAAACCGTTGTATTTCTTTAAGGTACTCATTAATTTTATTTCCATGTTTTCCTTTTCGCTGTCTGCGTCACGTCTCCGGTAGTCCATCACTTCTCCATTTGCTTCAAAACGTTTCTGTAAATTGAAGATGGTTTTCCGTGTCGGTGGAACAGCATTGAAGTGTTCATTCTACTCATCAGTTATTAACGCATAATCACCCTAACTTTGAATAAGAAAAGTTATTTTTTCTTTTCACAACAGATCGACAACACGGAGGCGAAACCTAAATTAAAATTCATGGGGAATTAAAACCATAATAGAGGGGAAGTAATAACGGGTAGTGAAGTTTGGCCCACCTGGTATATCAATATCTTGTAACAATATGATAATTTTGGTAGCTGACTGCATTTAAAATTCTCGCTAATATTGTGACGCAAACGGGTCATGAAGGTCGTTGGCTGAATCCGGATGGTCTGCGCACTGGCTCGTCCATGTCTTTTCGTCATGCGTGCTCCGTGGGCGGGGACGTCTTGACGCCTGCGCTCATTCCGGGCGCGGGCGGACGGACGTCGGGGCGCGCGTGAGCGTTTGGCGAGGGCGAGCGGGGCGGCGAGCGTCGGCGAGCGGTCGGCGAGCGGGCGAGCGGGCTGAGCGCACGGCTAGGCGGGCGCGGGCGGGCAGGGGGCTAGCGGGCGGGCGGGGTACCGGGCGGTCAGAGGTGAGCGCGCGATCGGAAGCGGGCGGGCTGCCCGAGCGGGCGTGGGCGCGGGCGTCCCGGGAGAGGTGCTGCGTCGCTGGAGTGGCGGAGTACCACAAGGCTCCGGCTGCTGCCCGTTCGCCTCCGGATGCGCCGTGACGCAGCGCTGTCGCTTCGGCGCCTTTGTGGGCCGCCGCCGCCGCCGTCTTCTCCGTGGCCCTCCGAGGCTTCGCTTTTCCTGTTCGTGAGCACGCGCTACTGCCGGCGTAGTGCCTTCTCATAACTTTTTTACTAGGCACTGAAAATGTAGCTTGTATAATGGGACGATTGCTTGAAAGTACAAAGACAAATAATATAGGTACCCAGACTGTCTCTTCATAACAATGAAATAATAATATGCGTCGTCATTGCCAACAATATTATTTATTAAAAAAGCAGCTTTCGATGGCTTAGCCATCATCATCAGTTTTCTAGTACAAGAAGAAAAACAAAAACATTAAAACATGAACATTCTTTTGATTTTACAATAAAGGTTACTAATAATTTAATTATTTCATTAGAAATGCCAACGATAATTCATCACAACACCTATCTTCATTACAATTTGTGTGCCATGTTTAATTGTTTCCATACCAATGTTTCGATTGAAATTCAATTTCATGCATTCTCATTTATGCATTAGTTAGGCGGTTAAAAATGTTGACCTTATGTTTCTATATCAAAACTTGCGTAAAGTATATTTTGTTTTCCTCATCTATGACTCCAGTTAAATGAGATTTGTTGAATGGTGTGAATGTGGAAGAAGGATCTTCATTGTGTAATGAACTCACCTCATTAGTGTAGTATTCAAAACGAGGTCAATTCGAAACATTGGGTGAGTGAACATTCTAAAATTGTATTCGACAATTGAAATCCAGAGGTCACTAGTTTCAAGAAGTTAGTTTTCATTACATACATTCATATATTATTAATTATGGTGCTTTTCTGAATAATGCAACTTTGTTAGTAAATAAATTATTGAAAACAGATTACAGAATATCGCAAAATAAATACTTCCCTACAAAAAGATGATCAAGAAGACTATTATAGCCGCATCTCGTAGTTCATCTACAATTTTTAAAATATTTGTAAATATCACTGTACTAAATCCGCGTACATCTGCTAGAGGTCTTATTACCAATATTTTTTTAACATACATCGTATAACATTCTTTGAATTGTCCAGCTACCTTTTAATTCAAATTCTATCTATTTATTCTGTAAAGAACCGTTAAACTACTATAATAATCTGTTCTTTGTTGCTCAATAAACCCAATATTAATTGACCGTTGATTATATACCGTTGTTAAACTATCCTATGGTTTTTTAAGTAATAGTTTTAAAGTACCCTTTGGAAGTTACAAGCTAATGAAAAAGTTTTCTTGTTACTTCTTTCAAAAAAAATTAAACACAACGTAATCTGTAATACAAGCTTCATGACATATAACTGTAAGTTAACTTGATTATTTCATTTCAAAACAATTAATAAATCGTTACAGAACAATATATTGGATTGTGTGCATGCCAAATGAGACTTCAACAATTTTTGTAGTAATTGTGTTGACGTATTCTCCACCAGTCGCGTAACTAACTGTTTGTTACGCTTCTTCGCTTCGCCCCGCACTCATTTGTTTTTCATCGGAGCCACTGTCAGAGGGAGCTTCCCTGAGCGACCGCGTGCCGCGTCATTGCCCCCTCGTCGACGCATGCGCTGCCCTCCGAGGGAAATCTCCCGGCTACGCGGAACGCGGCGCTTTTGTTGTGGACTTAATTGGATCTAACGCGGCATCGTATTGAATTCGGGGAACCTCTGCTTCCACGGGCTGCCTTGCTTTATCACGCGTAGCGAGCAGCTGCAGAAATATCATCCGTGTACAACAACAATACCGTTTTTCTCCCATTATTCTCAATTCAAGAAGAATAGAAATTAGATTTTCCTCGTAAGGGTGCCTCTGTGTCCCAGACTTTCACTTTCGCTTTGAGTGAACGAGAGCTTAATGAACTGTGGTGGTGATGTGTGGCAAGTGATTAAATGCTATGAATTAGAGGTTATGTAGAATACTATTACTTTCTGCTTGCTTCTACGCAACTGTCCAACCTGATTAGAGTGAAGTTAAGCGTTATATGTAACAAAAAGAGTACATCGTGTCCGGTAGCGTTTATTATTTTATAGCGGGAGCAGATACGAGCATATGAAAACATGAACGAAAGAAACAATGGGATATTACCCATCGGCGTCTCCCGTTATGTTTATCGAATATATATATCAAGAAATAATGGTTGTGCCCCAAAGCGTCTATCGGAGCTTTTTTATCCGACGACCTCGTTCTATGAGGATACTGTATATGGTATCGCGAAAGTGTGATGAATTTGGTCAAGTTCAAAGGGAAATATTGAGCAACATTGCAGAGGCTGAATAGAATAGAGTCAAATGAGGTTGCGATGTAGCAATTTCTCTGCGTAAATGTTGAGTGAAATTAACTCGACGGATCATAAAGCTTTGAAATTTCAAAAGAGGAGATTACTTATGCCTCCAAAGTACGTTTATAACGACGTTACGAGTGATTTGCGGTGCTCGTTTAATGAATATTCCACATTTAGAAAATTATATACTTTTTTCATCATTTACTGCCACACCTGAAATTTAGATCACTTTCCAAATGTACTTCCTGTTATAAATCATGTAAAATCTCTCTTATTTTCAATTCCCCAATGTTGAGAAACATTTACATATATCACTATCGATTTCTCTAGCATTTTGCTGCAGTTTGTTGATACTGTTTGTTGACACCATTGCACAAAGGCTTATGCGGAGTTTCCTTAAATTTGATTTAATACCGATGCTCTTGACAACGAGTAAGTTGAGATACAGCATCCCTAATTATTTACATTTGATTAACGCGATTGTTGCAGTCGTCAATTATTTTAAACCCCGGTTGTGGACGGCTGCAAAGGAGAGATTGCGTGGGTGTCGCCGAAGGTCACGCGTGAGCGTTCGAGAAAGATGACGCATTGCTTCTCGCTCGCACACTCTTCTTCCAACTCGCGCCCCGGGCACTTTCTCGGACGACCGTACGCACGGTTTAGGCCGCGCCCCGCCACGCCACGCACCTGTCGGCTGCGCACCGCCGCCCAGGCGCCTCCGAAGCCTTTCTCGGCGATCTCTGAACCGCGCCGACCACCATCACCGCCGCTGGATATCCAGGCATCACTTCGGCACAGTCCTCGCTTGGGCGGTGGGATCGTTCAGACCGACACAGATGTTCCATTTGATCATTATCGTTGCGTATTTCATTAGTTGTTTTTTTTAGAAGTTTATTCAGTAATCTGTAGTTTACAGCAGCACTACTGTTTTCTTTGCTTTGTTTGCTAATAGTTTGACATTCTCAAATTCCTTTGCAATTCAATTTTCTTTTCCGGTGACTCAAAGAACTCATTCGTTTATTTGTTTGCTTGGTTCAAAGATTATGACATTGATCGTTAGTCTCTTTAAAAGCACGCTCTTTGCACAATGGACCCATTCATTTCGCCTTCAATATCGTTCCGTCTCTTTGTTTATTAATTAAATCTGTTTACATGTGCTTTTTGTGTTTCTTTGCGTCGTGTTTTTCCTTCTAGCCAGTAGGATCATAATGCTGTAGAAATACTGATTTGGAAATAACGTGTATTATGCATCAGACGATACCAGGATTCTATTTCTTAACATTCGATTATTTCATAATTAGAATTTACACAAACTGCATTTTCACAGCACTTCTCGCAGATATGTGCTCCATCTTAATATTATTCGTCGTTAGTCACAAAACTTTATTCTAACATTGAGTATCAGCATTCTAACACACTCAATAAGTCTATGTTTAATTTCTTTCTGCCTCAATTTTCCACGTCTTTACGTTCAATTCTCATTGACTCCCACTGTGTGTACTCTCCCTTCTATTTCTTGACCGCCTCACCTTGTTTTCCTCGTGCATCCCCTCCCCTTCGCACGTGTGCCTCCTCCGCCTCATCCGACCGGTCCGTCCGCCGCCGCTCTCGCTTTCACGCCGCGTTACGCGACGGCTGCGCGGCCCGGAACCGGAACTGGGTCGGTGCTACACATAACCGCGCGGCCCCGCCCACAGGAAGCGAGCGAGTAGCGTGGCGGCGCCGGCCGGGGCTGGGGAGGAGAGCGTGCAGACCGCCCACCATGCGCCCGCCCTTCGCCGCTCTCGCGCGCTCGGCGACCGCGCCCCGCCCCGCCTCGCCCTGCCTCGCCCTGCTCGCCCGCGACGCGCCCATCCTTGCCACGCCCATCTTCGCCCTGCTCATTCTTGTCCCACTCATCCTTGCTTCACTCATCATTGCCTCACTCATCCTCACCTCACTCATCCTTGCGTCACTCATCCTCGCCCTGCTCATCCTCGCCCCGCTCATCCTCGCCCTGCTCATCCTCGCCCCGCTCATCCTCGCCCCGCTCATCCTCGCCCCGCTCATCCTCGCCCCGCTCATCCTCGCCCCGCTCAGCCTTGCCTCTCTCACCCTCGCCTCATTCATCGTTGCCTTAGCCATCCTCGTCTTGCTCATCCTCATCACGCTCTTCATCACCCCGCTCATCCTTCTCTCGCTCATCCTCCCTCCGCTCATGTTCTCCCCGCTCATCCTCGTCTCTCTCATTATCGCCCCGCTCATCCTCGCTCCGCTCATCCTTGCCACGCTCCGCCCTCCATCCACCATCGTCACATCCATCTTGTACATATCCACACATTTATCCAAGCACCCACTCATGCACGCATCCATACACCCACCCCTCCGCCCGCTCGTTGTCTTGCTCAGCGGTCTCCATCCTCCGCTCTGACCCCGCCCACCGCCCACCGCCCACTGCTCGCTGCCCACTGCCTCACTGCCACTGTCAATTACCCACTGCCCCGCCACTGCCCCATGCCCACTGCCCACTGCCACTGCCTGCCCACTGCCCACTGCCATCCACTGCCACCCCACTGCCCCAACTGCCCACTGCCCACTGCCATCCACTGCCCACTGCCCACGCCCACTGCCCTGCCCCCTCCCACGCCCGCACTGCCAACTTTGGGCACCCTGCCCACTTGCCCCTGCCCACTGCCCACTGGCCACTGCCCACTCCCACTGCCCACCTGCCACGCCACTGCCCGACTGCCACTCCCACTGCCACTGCCCATGCCACTGCCCAGACCACTGCCCACTGCCACACTTGCCACTAGCCCACTGCCCACTGCCCACTGCCAACTGCCCACTTGCCCACTGCCCACTGCCATGAACTGCCCCACTGCACACTGCCACTGCCACTGCCCACTGCCCATGCATCTGCCACTGCCCACTGCCACTGCGCCACTGCCCACCGCCCACTGCCCACTGCCCACTGGCCCACTGCCCACTGCCCACTGCACTGCCCACTGCCCACTGCCAGCACTGCCACATGCCCACTGCCCCACTGCCCCTGCTCCACTGCCCATGCCCACTGCCCACTGCCCACCAGCCACTTGCCCAATGCCCACTGCCACTGCCACTCCCACTCCTGCCCACTGCCCACTGCCCACTGCCCACTGCCCACTGCCCACTTGCCCACTGCCCACTGCCCACTGCCCACTTGCCCACTGCCCACTGCCCACTGCCCACTGCCCACTGCCCACTGCCCACTGCCCACTGCCACTGCCACTGCCCACTGCCCACTGCCACTGCCCACTGCCCACTGCCCACTGCCCACTGCCCACTGCCCACTGCCCACTGCCCACTGCCACACTGCCCAACTGCCCACTGCCCACTGCCCACTGCCCACTGCCCACTGCCCACTCCACTGCACTGCCCACTTGCCACTGCCCACTGCCCACGCCACTGCCCACTGCCCACTGCCCACTGCCCACTGCCCACTGCCCACTGCCCACTGCCCCACTGCCCACTGCCCACTGCCCACTGCCCCACTGCCCACTGCCCACTGCCCACTGCCCCACTGCACCACTGCCCACTGCCACTGCCCACTGCCCACTGCCACTGCCCACTGCCCACGTGACTCCCACTGCCACTTGCCCACTTCCCACTTGCCCACTGCCCACTGCCCATGCCCACTGCCCACTGCCCACTGCCCACTGCCCCACTGCCACTGCCCACGCCCACTGCCCACTGCCCTGCCACTGCCCACTGCCCACTGCCCACTCCACTGCCCCACCCCACTGCCCATCCACTGCCCCACTGCCCACTCCCACTGCCCTGCCCACTGCTGCCACTGCAGCCCACTGCCCGCCCACCCACTGCCCAACTGCCCACGCATGCCCACTGCACTGCCACTGCCCACTGCCACTGCCACCCCACCCCACTGCCCCACTGCCCACTGCCCTCCCACTGCACTCCACTGCCCACTGCCCACTGCCACTGCCCACTGCCGCCCACTGCCACTGCCCACCACTGCCACTGCCCACTGCCCACTCATGCCTCACACTCTGCATGCCCCTGCCCCTCCCACTGCCACTGCCCCTGCCACTCCCCCCCCCACTGCCCACTGCCCGCCACTGCCCACTGCCACCCACTGCCCACTATGCACGCCCACTTGCCCACTGCCCTGCCCACTGCCCACTGCCCACTGCCCATCAGCCCACTGCACTGCCATGCCCTGCCACTGCACGCCATGCCACTGCCACGGCCACTGCCCACTGCCCACTGCCCACTGCCACTGCCACTCCCACTGCCACTGCCACTGCCCCGCCGCCTGCCCCGCGGCCCGGCCGCGCGCGCCGGTTTGCGAAGAGATCAGCCTCTAGCCCCGCGGCGGAAAAACGCGCCGCCCATTCACCGCCGCATCGCGCCGCCAGCGCTCCTTCCACCGCGGAGGAGGCCCCGCGCGGCGGCGCGAGTCGCCCCGGCGACGTCGCGACGCCCAGCGCGCCGCCAACCCTCCACCACACACACACACACACACACACACACACACACACACACACACACACACACACACACACATTGCGACGTCGAAGCCGCCCTCGCGGGGCTTGCTTCCGCGAAGGAAATTCTTAATTGATTTATAGTGATTGCGGGTGCGTCTCCTGCTAGGGTAGTTAGTCCTGTAAGTGTAGTACTTGTCTTTCGCTAGTGAGTTAGCGGTGATCTTGCCCTGATGGATAGCGAGATCCGGCGCCGATCTGTCGTCTAGCGGCGTTTTCGCAGACAAGGTATCTCCCATCGGCGGGGCACCGCCCCAGATGCAGTGCACCAAGATTGTTACCAATGCACGTGAACTTGAAGTGGGTGAAGCCAATTTAGTGTTATTTGCTACCGGCTGCTGGCTGCAGGAACAGGTTTTCTCTGCATCCGAAGGTTATGGCGGAGTGCACCTAGGAGACAACTACCCCGTACGTAGTACATTATCAGAGGCACAATTAAAGGCACCAGAAGAAGAAAAAACAGTATATTATTTGGAGGCTGAGAATTGCTCCAGCATTCGCTTGGTGTTGACTCAAGTAACCACGGAAAACTATTGAACAGGGCGACCGGCCGCTAGAATCCTTGTCCTGACAGAGACGGAATTAAATCTGTTTAGTTAGTTTGGAAAGTCCTCCATCGCCGAGACTCGAACCCTAAGATAAATTGAAACAGCGAAAGAACAAGTGATTGTCAAAAATATGTGGACTTTTCAATGATGCTCTGTAGTCGTTTATTTTCTTTGGTTCGATTTCGCCGAAGATGTGAGTATAGTCACAAAACATCATGTGTTGTGATCTATGTTTAAAAGTGGAAAATAAATCATTGTACCTAATTCACCGACAGAATTAAGAGATTTTTTATTCCAGTGAATAACTAATTCTGGGCGACTCTCGTAAGCACCTATTGTATTGGATGATTATAGTGAACCTTTTACATTCAATGAAGAAGATTGCATCAAAATTTCGTTCACATAACTCCCAGAAACACATTCCAATGTCCTTGATTATTCTCATACTTCGTTTTATGACTGCTCAATATCTTCTTTACGTATACTGTTCGAAGTGAATACATTTAAATATCTACTTTCTTCTTGATTTCGATTATATTGAACTATGGCCCATACATTCTACCAAAACAGATAGCAAAATGCGTAATAAGGTACTGTTTGTGAAACAGAAATAATTTTCTTTCCACCTGTAGAGAATTTGAAATATACATATTTATGTATTTATTTATTTATTTATACATTGGCACTCCAGCGCACAAGTTCCTTTCAAGGATTTGAAATAAATATATCGTCTCTAAACTCAATAGAGTAGTTGGTAAATGACTAAATAGTTTACGTGGATCTGATACTGCTCTGTAGTCTCAATAAGTTCTACTCTCAAGGTTTACCCATTCACCCAATCTCTAGCCCCAAGGGTATCGTCAGTTTTCCACAACTCAATTCCTTGTACAATCCGAAACATTTATTCAAGGTATCCTGATCCGTTTGCTATTAGAATGTGTTTCACTTCTACGTCCGATCACCAGTTGGGGCAACCAAGTAGTAGTAATGCTATTTATGTGACCTAACCGTCAGGCAATTAGGAAATTCTTGTGTGTAAACGAGGATGGCCAATTAGGAAAAAATGCACTAGAGTTTTTACGTGACACAAAGTGTGCATTATTTTCTTTTCCTTTTTACTTTACCCTTCTAGCTTTTCAGTGAATATTAGTGTGAGACAGATGATGTAGCACAAATAACATTAAAGAAATGTTGTAAAGTAAAATAAACATTCGGTTTCCATTGAATTATGACTATTGCTCAAACATGCTCAATCTCTTCATTATTGCATGTCTGGAAGAAGAAGGAGGTGAAGAAGAAGAAGAAGAAGAAGAAGAAGAAGAAGGAGAAGGAGAAGACGAAGAAGAAGGAGAAGACGCAGAAGAAGAATGAGAAGACGCAGAAGAAGAAGGAGAAGACGCAGAAGAAGAAGGAGAAGACGCAGAAGAAGGAGAAGACGCAGAAGAAGGAGAAGACGCAGAAGAAGAAGGAGAAGACGCAGAAGAAGAAGGAGAAGACGCAGAAGAAGAAGAAGACGCAGAAGAAGACGAAGAAGAAGAAGACGAAGAATATCAAGAAGGAGAAGACGAAGAAGAAGAAGAAGAAGAAGCATGCGCTTAGCACGGTCTACAGCAGAGAAATCTCACGGGACAGCTGGGTCCGCAACGAGTTGCCGTTTTAGCCGCACGTCGACGCTTTTCGCGACTTGCCGTCTGTGACAAGTCGCTGCTGACTTTCTACGCAGCATACGGCCATCCTTCTTCTGGCGTCAGTTTGCCGCTGCCACGTGCCGCGACTTCCTCTTTGGAATGACATCTTGTTTCATGACGTTGGTGCTATTTTTAGGTTTCCAGAGATGCTGGTAGCGGCGAGTGCCTTACGGCGTGCGAGTACGAGGGATTGGGTGGCTGTGGCTTCGATCCCGGCAAGATGCTGGAAATACTCTGAATGTGTTCAACATCGGTGAATTTGTAGCGCCTGCCGCAACCCAGTTCATAGTTCAATTTATCAAATCAGCTATTTTCGTGGGTTCCTTGATATCTTCCAGGAGAATGCCATCACCACCACCATTATATTATTCGTCAATTCCCCGATCCGGTTTGGGGAACAGGGAAGTAAATCTCCTACGACTCTCATGATGCACCAAGAAGAGAAATTATTACTATCTAATTTTGAAATAAGTACACCACCTCAATGAAATTTAAGAATAAACAATCACAAAATAATTTACAGTAGCCAGGGGAGTTTTAAAAAAAATGAATATGTACACTGTGGTAATGTGTTACACTCTTATACACAAGTTTTAAACAAGTCTTATACAATGTTGTGACGCACAGTGAAAGGTCAGCAATCTACGATCTACGTAAGTAATTTCCACAAGATCTGTCAGACTCGTCGCGATCATTATCGCATCTCAAAGTTAATATCTAGGTGTCTATTCATCACTATTTAACATTAGAAGAAATTGCGAATATGTCGATAACGTAATTCGAATTTCAAAAGGTTCTTTATTATTCGCCATTATTCGCTTCAAAAGTGTTAATATTAATACCTAAGGTAGAAAATTTGCTACACTCAGATTGCTAATTTTGATCTTCAATTGGTACTGCAGTAATGCCCACCGGTTCTATGGGTCGTGATTTGATCGCTTTCGTTTGTCACTGTATGTACTTTCTGCCTTTTACGTGCCTGACAAGTCTGAGACTGTTGTGGTTATTCAATGGGTCATCAAATGCAGCTCTCTGATTTTAAATAATTACGATTTCGAAATTGCTCATAATTACCTAAACCGAGGAAGAACCGAGAACCTTGCAGACGATACAACGTAAACTTAATAACATTGATTGTGTGAGATTTGGGTAAAAATGCTCAGCTGCCCTGAGAACGAAAGAATAGTTAATAATTTAATTAGCAAATCACAGAATCTTATTCACTGTCATCATTTCTCAGTGTTAGAACCTTGACTATTTTACAAATATAAGAAGAAACCACAAAAATGTTGAAAACCAAAGCAAATTTTCAGATCCCTAAAACCCAATTATCGTTCGCATCAACGTTTTAGTGACGTGTCATATTGTATTGCAAATTCAACGGGACGTTGAACACATCTCTCCAGCTTAAAAACAAACGTCTAAGAAATGGCTTGCCGACACCTAAACAAGAAGAGTTAACCTTGCGAATACAAAACGAACTTGACCATATTGATTGCGCGAGTTTTGTGCAATAAACACACTGCTGCCAGGGGAGGACAGAGCGGTTTACGACCTAATGAAGAAATGAGCGGCGCCGAGGGCCGTCCGATCGCCTGCCTCTCTCCGCGGCGCGCGCGCTCTCGCATGCGAAGCAGCCGCCTCCGTCGATCGTCGCTCCGGTGACCTACCGGGCGCCGCCGCCTGCGCTCCATCTGGTGCAGCTCGGCCGATTGATCGGGGCCGCGCGCGCGCGCGTCGCATGGTAATGAGACACCCACCGGACCGGCGGCTGTGATCGATAGCCCGTGATCGGAGGGCGGTGATCGGGGTTTAGCGGTCGGTGGATAATGATCGGTGGATGGTTATTGGTGGGCGATGATCGGTGGGTGGTGTGAACGGTGATCGGTGGGTGCGGTGAACGGTAGGTGATGATCGGTGGGTGGTGATCGGTGAGTGGTGATCGGTGGGTGCTGATCGGGGTGTGACGATCGGTAGATGAAGATCAAAGAGTGATGTTCGGGGAATGGAGATGGGAGGTGGAGTTCGGTGGGTGCTGATCGTCCGACTGTGATCCATACACCGAAACGGTTCGAGGCATGCTGATCAGTGAGCGGCCATCAGTGAGCGACAATTCATGTTGGTGATCGGCTGTCGACGGAGTTCAGTCTTCTTTTACCGGAAAATTCTATCGTATTTTTAATTGTTTCAATATAAAAGAGCGTAGATTATATTTTTCTAACTCGCATATTTATTTTTGGAAATGAACCGATAGTACAAGAACATTGCCACAGGCCTAATAAAAATCACAGAATATCTGTCCAACGTGTTAACTCCACTATCTTTGTTTTCATATGTTTCCCTTTACTTTCAAATGTCGTCTGAAAACTCACTCACAGAGACGCCGCCACTCACCAAAACACGTATCTTCGCTATCGGAAGTTGTTAGATAATACATTGTCTACCAGACGTTTACATTAATCAAAATTGACTTCATTAAATTCAAAATTGACAAGATAACTAATGTAATTCCTCCTGCAAGTGCCGATCTCTCGTGTACCCTAGTTGTTCACGTGACGTCATTCAATATCGTGTAATATCCGTCTTATTTTTCTTGTTCTACCTTCAATAAGTATGATAAATATAACCTTCTCAATTAATTCACTCTGCCTAGATCGCATTAGTGTAAAGCAAGCAGTTTCAAAACCTTTTTCAAATTCATATTAAAATAATGAATTTTGCTCTTTAATCCCGTAAGCGTAGTGTGTGTTCTTCCTCGATATGTGACTGTGATTTTCCCTGGTGACTATTGAGATCTGACGCCAACCTACACATCAGATTGCGGAGTTTTCCCCAACCAGTTATCTCCCACAAGCGGGACACCGCCTCAGCCGTAAGCTTTCGGCTGGTCTCCCGACATGTGGGGTAGGGTAGTACATGCAAGTGTAAGGTGCGTAAGTAAGGGGTGAGATAAGGAGAATGAGTCAGCGCTCGATCTTTCCTGCTCTTCTTTGTACTGATTCGGCATTCGCCGGTGTTGATGGGTGAATCCACGGAATACTACTACCGATTAGAGCAACCTGCTGGTTGACTTCTCCTCCAGAGAGCAGCTGAATCCGACCTATCTAACTAGTGTCGAAACTTCTGCCACCTTCGGGGTTGGAACCCCAGGACCTCCCTGTCAGAGACACTGCAGGGCGTTCAGTTAATGCCCTGAGACACCTTTACCGGTAATTCTTAAATTGGGACAGGGTACCTAAGCTCAGCCCATGCTTCATGTTACGAATTTTGGTGCTGAGGATGGAAAGATGATAAAAAAACATTGCTCCTGTTACATTTACGTTGCCAGGAATTTGGCGCAATGGCTCCGTCACCGACTTTCAACATCTCGCAACCTGCGCCGTTTCCTGGCCACTGGGCGTCCGGTGAACGAGAGCGCGCGGCCTTGCCCGCCTTCGCCTTTGTGCCGCGTCTGTCGGTTCGCCGGACGCTCCGTGAGTGACCTCCCAGGGCAAGAGCACCCTCGCACCGGATCTCTCCAAAAAAGCTATAATTCCGCGCCATTAATTTGTTTCACAAACCGAACTCTTTCTTGTTCACCGACTATCTTTCCCTTCGTCTCAATCTGCCATTTGCCAGCCGGTACTGATGGACGTGGACCTGGGAAGACTAAGAGAAAATTCGCTCGCCTTATTAGAATACCCTCCAATCTTTACGTCGTGCCGTATTTGGGTCGATTGGGGCTGCGGGCGTCCGGTGTTTCAGAACGGGCGACCTTCCCCACCACACACTTTCTTTCGCGGTCTTTCGATCGACGAACGACTGGACAGGTGAGCGTGTTATCGGGCAGAACGTGGACTGTAATTCTGCGCTTTTAGACTTTCACTGACCAAATTGTTTGTTTGTTTGATTTTCACTGAAAGCGAATCTGTTTGCTTAATCCGCCTATTTCACTAATTAACCTGGTGATTTGTCGTCCGAACTCAATAAAATGGGCCAAATCCGTCTTACTAATTGGAAGTGGAGGAATACGTTTATAAAATAATATGTTTTACAAGTATCAAGTTCACGAAGAGAATTCACTGAGCAAACATTTTTGTTGGCCACGAAACAGAATGCTGCGCTGATTTCTGCTGTTCTATTCCCAAATTATATTTTTATTTGTGTCACTATTCATGTTCTCTGACGATATTTTGGACCTTGTGGAAGGTTTCACTGGAATATCCCCCTGTCCCTACCTGTATGGGATTTCACAATACGTGTTGCTCTAGTTTGTCGTTCAGTGTGGATTCTTCGGTTCAGTTCGCGGCGGTTATTGTACCTGCGCCTTTTTTTAACTCCATTGACCTTGTTCATCTTCTTATACTCTCTCCTGACTCGAGCGAGGGAGGTACATCACCCCTGCAGCGATATAAAATGGACTACACTTTCAATATTAATTGCTTTAGTAACGCGTCCACAATTAATATCAACTTACTACATGCTGATTCCACCATTGAGGACACATTCCCCATCCACTTATGGTCTATCACTAATATCACTAAATAATAAATAAAAACTCCTACGAGTAGGTCCATCGATTAATAACATTATCTTTGCTTCGATAATCGCTGTCGTCTGTCATCTGTTAATTAGACAACCTGCTTCAGGTTTTGCCTTACATGCTTTCCTGTTGGGGTGACCCCTGCAATTATCACGTCATGTAATATTAATTAGGACATGAATGATAAGACGACAGAGGAGGAGAAAAGTTAAGGAAAATAAAGACAAGGCGAGGGAGAAAGGGAAGAAGACAAGAGAAAAACGTGTATAAGAAGAAAGAGGTTTCGACATAGCCCAATTTTCTTTTTCTATATTCACTTAACAAACGTGTACAACGATTCTCGCTTAGGTAGCTCCGGAACAGCAGGACACCCGACATCTAGCAGAAGTATTAAAATACCCTCTAATCTGTGGCGGCTTTTTGTGGGCCAGTGGCTGCAGCGGGCGTCCAGTGGTCCAGAACGCCCGACCTTGCCCGCCTCCGCCTTCACCTCCGCCTCCGCCTTCACCTCCGCCTCCGCCTTCGCCTCCGTCTCCGTCGCCGCCTCCGCCTCCGCCTCGTCCTCGTTCTCTGCCCCCACCCCGCCACCCCTCCGCCTCCGCCTCGCCTTCCGCCTCCGCCTCCTCCTCCTCCACCTCCGCCTCCGTCTTCGTCTTCGCCTTCGCCTACGCCTACGCCTACGCCTCCACCTTCACCTCATCTCCACCCTCCTCCTCCGCCACCGCCTTCCGCCACCCCCTCCACCTCGGCTCCGCCCTTCGCCTCCGCCTCCATCTCCGTTTTCCGCCACTTCCTCCACCCTACGTCTCCGCCTTCATCTCCACCTCAGCCTCCGCCACCGCACACGCCTCCGCTCCGCGCTCCCACCTCCGCCTCCGCCTCCGCCTCCGCCTCGGCCTCCGCCTACGCCCTCCGCCTCCGCCTCCGCCCGCCTCCGCCTGCCGCCCTCCGCCTCCGCTCCGCCTCCGCCTCCGCTCTCGCCTCCGCCTCCGCCTCCGCCTACCACCTCCACCTCCACCTCCACCTGCCTCCTCCTCCCTCCTCCTCCTCCTCCTCCTCCTCCTCTCCTCCTTCCTCCTCCTCCGTGTCTCCGTCTTTGTCTTCGCCTTCCCTTCGCCTACGTCCTCCGCCTCCGCCTCCGCCACCCTCCACTCCGCCACCGCCTCCGCCTCGCCTCCGGCCTCCCCTCCTCCTCCTCCGCCTCCCGCCACCCCCTCCACCTCGGCCTCCGCCTTCGCCTCCGTCTCATCTCCGTTTCCGCCACTCTCCAAACCTACGTTCCTCCGCTTCATCTCCACCTCAAGCCTCCGCCACCGCCACCGCCTCCGCCTCCGCCTCCCCTTCCGCCTCCCGCCTTCCGCCTCCGCCTCCGCCCCGCCTCCCGCCTCCCCTCCGCGCCTCCGCCTCCACCTCCAACTCCACCTCCTCCTCCTCCTCCTCCCTCCTCCTCCTCCATCCTCCTCCGTCTCCGTCTTTGTCTTCGCCTTCGCCTACGCCTACGCCTCCGCCTCCGCACACCCCTCCACCTCCCGCCACCGCCTCCGCCTCCGCCTCCGCCTCCTCCGCACCGCCTCCGCACACCCCTCACCTCGGCCTCCGCCTTCCGCCTCCGCCTGCCCTCTCCGTTTCCGCCACTCCTCCACCTACGTCCTCCGCCCTTCATCTCCACCTCAGCCTCCGCCACGCCAACCGCCTCGCCGCCACCTCCGCTCCGCCTCCGCCTCCTCCTCCGTCTCCGTCTTCGTCTTCGCCTTCGCCTACGCGCTACGCCTACGCCTACGCCTACGCCCCATCTCACTCCCTTCACCCCTCCACGCTCCTCCACCTCCACCTCCACCTCCACCTCCACCTCCACCTCCACCTCCACCTCGGCCTCCGCCTCCGCCTCCGCCTTCGCCTCCGCCTCCTCCTCCTCCTCCGCCTCCGTCTTTGCCTTCGCCTTCGCCTCCGCCTCCGCCTCCGCCTCCGCCACCCCCTCCACCTCCGCCACCGCCTCCGTCTCCGCCTTCTCCTTCCGTTCGCAGCCTGTCTTCGGCCGCGCGCCCCCGACGCCCCCGAAAGCTTCGCGTCGCTCGGGCGAAAGGAGCACGCTGTTCTCTCGGCTGCGTTTTTACGGCCTTTTTTCGCGCTCACGCGTGATCGTAAATTATAATTACACAACTGAAGGTGTTTCACGTCGTTGCGACATGTTTTTGTGCTTTGTGATGCCTCGTAAAAGTCGTCGTTTGGCAGGTTGGCCATTTAGGCGCTACATATTTCTGAAGAGGTTATGAAATGTCTGTTGTAATGGAATTGAATCGGAGGAACTTACAGATGTTTTGGGCTTCTGAGAGATTAATATCTGTATGAAAGACATATGGTGTGAGAAAAGCTTAAGTTATATTAAAGACAGATGGAGCAAGCAGTCGATTTAGTCACATTAAGATTGAATATGGAAAACAATAATTTTAAAACAAGGCGTGATATACAACGAAAATACTTTTACAATATTATTTAGAGAGATCGTTGTTTTTCAGTGATCTAGACGATGCAAATGATATACGTAATATAAAAATATCTGATAAATTTTGCAGAACGTTAGAAGTAAAATTGACATGGTACCATTGGAAATGGTGTCCAAATTTGAAACTCTAAATGGTTGACTCTGAAACTTAATTCAAAAAGCGATTTCTCTAAAAGGCCTGTATCTCCGAGTGAGCCTTTAATATTTTGATGGCGTGCTTAAGGACATGTTGTTAAACGCCTTCCAGTAGAGAGCTTTACAGGATTTTTTTAAATCGTTTTAGACCAAAAAACAACGTTGCTTAGTTACTAATGTAATCAAGGCGTTCAATATCAAATAATTCTATTGTGTACACCATAATACAAAGTGTATGAGAAATATTGATTGTTAGATGATTTTATAAGTTTTCTGTCTCCGACAACAAACTGACTCTTCAACCATCAATATTCATTGATTGATGCAACAGCTATTATGGCTGCAAGAAAGTCCTTCTGTCAATAATGAAAACATAACATGACTTACATCGCACTATCGGATATAAAATTGATATTTTCCTATTAAATGTTTATGAACGTATCCGTGCAAAAACTCTGGCATGTTGAAATCTATACTCCCTTTTTACCTCATCAAAATGAAGGGAAAATACGACTTAAAATAAAAAATAAATGAAAAATGTCGATACTGAAACCATTTTGTTAGCATTGAAAATTACATAAACCTAGCAATCATTTTATTTACAAAAAAGAAATAAAAAACATATATTGTAACTGGAATTTAGAACATAATATTTTTCACAAAAAATAACGAATATAATAATGGAAGTGGTAAATACTATTGTTACTGTTAATATGTACGATAATATGAATGTACCAAAAAATGGGGAAAATAGACAATAACAATAAATGAACATAGAGATATTTCCGTGCAATTAAATTGCAAAGAATATCAAATATTCAATTTAATGTCACAAACAATTAGGTACTCTGCTGGTCTCACCAGATTGTCTTACCAGACAAGGAGATACTCAGAAATAATGAATTCTAAAATTGGAATATGCAATTTCAAAAATGTAAGTTTTGTAGATTATGGGTTTAGGTAGGCGAGGGCTCGAGATCTCAGTAACCTGTTTAAATGATCTGAGACGCGTCGACTTTGTTAGTTACGCACAGTCAATGTGTCAACAAAACTCTAGGCAATCGAAATTTGCATCTGCTTGACCAGAAGCACTGTTTCAACAAATCAGTAATATTTATAAAATGAAAGTGCAATTCGTTTCATCTTCATGAAATTTTCTTTCTTGTTACATTTTATTGGTTATTATTGTTTTGGTTTAAGAGCCGCGAAGGAGATATATACTACAAAATTAACATATCTAATCATTAATCTAAAAGATATGGGCACCTAGTTGGTAATGAAATAAAATTAAGGAATGTAGAATATTGACAGCCTGACGGGAAAATTGTGGCTAGTAGAAAACCACTCCATTAGAACTTTACAGAGAACCTTTACTAAGAACATAATTTCTTTTTCAGAATGTTAAAAATATAGGGAACTAACGGTCACCTCTTTGTGCATGAAAATACGTGTGCTAAGAGCGCAAGTTGGATGTTTTTATGTACTTCGGCGCCGTTTCATTTGAAAGCCGCTGGATTTGTCTCCCCGCGCGGGTCTTGCCAAACCGGCCCGAGAGCCGTGCATCACATCGCGCAGGTGCCAGAGCGCCGGGAGCAGGGAGCGCCAAAATTTTGAACCAATGCTGCGTCGCAATTTTTTTTTGTACGCACAAAGATGTATCATAGAGGGACATCGCATAGGGATATATCACAGCCTCATAGGCATTTGTTAACTAGCAAAAAAAATGTGAAGGTATAGAAAAATTACTGAAAGTATTTGGCAACACTTGTCAGTTTCTAGTGAGAAAATATATACTTATATAGAAAAAACTCAGAATATATATACAAGGATTAAATTTGTGGTTGACTGATACAAAATATTAACTGAGAATATACACAGGTAGTTTATTGCTTTTCAAAAGTTATCTTACTTCTTCATGTTTCGTATTGGTTTACAGTATAGACAATTCCATCCCCTCATTTATTATATTCTTCTAATTCTGAAAATTATATTATTAGTTATATTTTCGTAATATTTTGAATTCTGAGCTTATGTGGTAATTAAAAACGATGCTGTTTATTTTTATCTGTAAACTTATCTCTGTAAATATTCCAGCGAGACAATTTGTTTTCAGAAAATGCTCAACGCAAAAAAGTTGCGTTATATAAAATTAACACCACAATCCTAGAAATGTGTTTCTGGAATACTATTACTATTAATACTTTTATTATTATTTTTACTAATACTACAGTTTATTGAAAATAATTATGTGATGCTTGTAAATAGACGATATCATATGATACTCAGTGGTATGCCTTGCGTCACGCGTTCACAGAACTACACCAACCACAATCAAGATTAGAACACGCCACTGAGCTCTTCCAAGCATAGCGACAACTAGCTCAGACTAGACTCAAAATAGAATTAATGCAAATAATATCTTGGCATTTAGTATCCACATTCTGTCTGTAGATCATCCGGAGGAATCTTCAGCTAGAAGGGTTTTCAACGCCACAATTACAATGATTTGTTTACCTTACACGAGATTCATATCTCCAAACCGTCCTTTTGTACACCGTAACAATCTTCTCATCTCTTAATATAATTCTTAAGTCAAAGCAATCGCGTACTTTACTTACCTGCCTTACTACAATGTCATCCAAACCCATATACAGCCCATGCATTCCCGTAAGGGGAGGGGTAGAATCCTGGTTATTACTCTGGTGGAGGATTGCAAACACTCATCCGATTCGTACGTTTCTCGGTGATACTCATGTCGTTAGTGCCAATGGTGAAGTAGGCGGAAGTACAGAATTCGCCCCGATCTCGGGTGGGGTTTGGGCTTCGGTCTGAGATATACAAACCTGGTAGGGAAATAGAAACTCCTTGTCACTATTACATTTCTTGTCCATACCCACGTCGATAGTTATGACAGGTGCAACGGAGGAAGAGCTAAAACCTCTAGGTTTTTAAGTGTCGTTCGTACCAAGTGGGTGGTTCACATCGATATTAGTTTTGGGATTCATATCTACTCCAAAGTCATTAGTATATCTTTCTCCTTCGACCACTTTAGTGCCCTCCTCAACCACCTTTTGGCTGGAAGAGGGTAACCATCACTTACGGAGGGGTGCGGTGTTCTTTAGCGGGTGTGTGAAGGTGCGCGAAGCACGGTGTTTCGGTACCTCAACATTCCCCATTAGTCGGAATAGCGCACGACACACACAGATCTCATGCCTTAACGTCGACTCGAAACTGCTATAATTACTCCACTAACTGTGTGAATGTTCCAGTCGACACTACCACACGTGTTGGGAGACCAGTCTCCCAATGGAGTCTCGATGGGGGAGATACTTAGAAGAGGGAAACCAGCATGCTGTGTAGGTCAGTACCGGTTCTCACGTCGTAGCAGGAAAGGAACACCGCGCGCGACCTTTCCTTCTTCTTCCTTGTCTTATCCTCACCCCTTACTTACACACACACACTTACATGCACTGCTCTATCACACACGCCGGGAGACAAGTCAGAAGCTTACAGCTTAACTGGACTGCGCGGTGCCACACTGGTAGAGATACCTGGTTGAGGAAAACCCGGCTAGCCGACGCGTAGGCAGACGCAAGATCTCACCATCCAGAAGTAGAAGATCACCGCTACCTTCCTCAATAAAAGCATGATATTTCCGAGACTAATGTCAGCAGTTGACGCGTCCTGAATCACTAATCGAACAAAAACGAATCAGGGCCATTTCCAACCATGTGTTGGCCAAGTGGAGTCCCCTGACTCCGTCTTTTGAAACGCCTTCCCGCCGGCGCGGCGCGGCGGCCTCAAAGCGGCGCCTGCGCGCACTCGCGGAAACCGACGGCGGCGGCGGCGGCGGCCGCGCACTAAAGTCGCGTTGATTTACTGCGCGCGCGCACTTCCCCGTGCGCGGCTTTTTGCGACGTCGCAACTCAGCGGGCGCGCCAGGCGGGCGTTCGCGAGACGGCTGTAAGGGCGACGCGCCAGCGCGGGGTGGAGCGAGAGGCGGGCCGGAGCGGGCGGTGCAGGGGCGGGCGGGCGAAGCGGGGCGTTTCAGGCGGGGCGGGCGGGGGATGCGAAGCGGAGAGGAGCGGGACGACGCGGTGCGGAGTGGGGCGGAGCGGGCTAGGCTAGGTCAGGCCAGGGACATCAACTCTCCATTCTGACTGTGGACAAAAAGGAACGGCTAATTCGTGTTTCAATTTGTCCAATTTGTCCACTACTTTTGTTGTAGTGCGCGATAGAACCTAGAGGGACGGTCTTTCTCTGCTGCAGGAACGTAAGACCGGCGGAAGGACTACGCGTCGGCTGAAGGGATTTTCCCTCTCAGTTATTTCCTCGATGGAGCTCCGTTCAACGTGGTAGAAGCTCTGAGCTCCTGACTAGTCTCCTGTCTGAATCGATATGTATTGAACGTAAATATGTGTGTGTGTGTGTGTGACGTGTATATTTAATGGGAAAGGAAGAGCAAAGATTATAGAGGAAAAATTGTGCGCGGCCTCTGGCCCGCTTGCTAGTTTACTGTTCCCATTGCAAACGACCGTTAGGATTCAGGGGGCCGCTAGGATAGGAGAATGCTGATCTGGTCCCTTGAATGCTTGGACTGCACTTACGATGGACTCACTGCTGTAGCAACGGTGGCTCTTTACGAGTCACTTGATTCATTGGTTGATTACTTCATGTTTCTGGTCGCATAAACTGTTAACAGTCATTACCCCCATAGGTGTAGTGCATATTTTTATCGCGGGAGATGACAATGATCACCCCTTCGGATGGCTACTCGTCGCCTAGAAGGGTTTTCCCAACATAGTATCTCCTACCACCGGAGCACCGCCCCCAGCCGAGATGAACTCCAGGCTCCCGACACGTGTGGTAGTATAGTGCGTGTAGGTGTAAGTGAGGATGTGACAAGGAAGAGGAAAAGAATATTGCACACGGCCCGTGGCCCATTTGTTTGGGTACTGCTCCAGCATTCACCTGTGATTGATAGGAGAAACCACGAAAAATGTCGATCAGAACCGGCCCCTAGAATTCTCTTCCAAACAACAGCTGGATTCGACTTTACTCTGTAGGTAGTGTCGAAAATTGTGCAATGTAGGGACTCACATCTTAGAATCTCCCCGTCCGAGGCACTGCGTTGATGCCCTGAGCTACCCAAGCCTGTGTGTTTGTTTCATCCCGAATGGATGATAGGTGTGTGATTACTGTCCACTCATTTTTTAGGGATATCGCCGTACAAGTTGCAACACTGTGTTACTGAAGGAATATTATTTTCTTGTACGCCGCAAAAAATGAGGTTTAAAAATTAAAAGTGTCAATTAACAAAAAAAAAAACAAAAAAAACTTAACTTTTTTTTTAAATTTCTAATCTTGGACTAAGCATATTCCACATGTATGTTCTACAGACTCAAACAACGAGGTGGTCAATTGCGTGTAGTTGAAGCTTCATTGTGCCTCCCAAGTCTCACTGGCGGCAATGAATTCACTATTTTTTCTACACCACCCGCTTCCAATACAAAAAAAAATAGATTTGAAAAATATTGTACCTAAAATAACGACTTATTTTCAAGCCCTGAAATACCGGCCCTGTTAATGTAGGGAAATGGAACGTAGCAACATCAGCTTTTTCCATGATTGATTATTTTATTCTTTAATTTCCGTCACTTTTCACCTATCAAACATGAAGCTTCTTGCAGTTGCATACTGCGAATGGTGTCCTAAAGCAAAATAAACTTCTGTGAAATGTAAAAGTACAGAGTCTTATCATCGCCAATTATGTTTATTAGTAAAAGTTATTACGTAAAATGTTACACTAAAATATCAAATTCAATATATGTTCTTTCACAAATAAAAATTATTGGTTCAATATTCTCTTCAAATCATTTTAAGAATCTTCATTGTAAAAGAATCTATATTGTTTGGAATTGGATATAGGATACATGAGTTCACGGTACATTATGGTATCTGACATTTAGACCGATTATTGACTTTTTTGAAAGAGAGGGTCTAGCTCTCAGTAGTATATTCTAAGAACTGTTTGAAAAATGCCACTGGTAATTTATTTTTTTGTTACGGCATAACCATATTCTCTACGACTTGTAAACCGGTATCATGCTGCATTTGCCTACGAAGCATGAAATGAGCGATTCAATAATTTACACCCGAAACTCATAGACTGTAGAATGAAAGAGGTCCAACAACATTCTAAACAACGAAGTTGTTACTTAATTCAGAGGCGATTACTACTGAATTAGCTTCTTGGCAAACAAGTATAGCAGTGAAGAAGTGGAGGAGAAGTTTTTATTAGCATTGTGATGCGATGGCGACTAGTTGGTCGTAAATCTGTAGCTTGGATGCCAACGTTGAGGTTATTGGCCCCACATTGTGATCGTTCATGAGTACGTCTTTTTCATCCTGGAGACTACATGAAATCTTTCAGATTACGTACTTGGCATTCAAACCCTTGTAAGTAATTCACGAACTGAAAGAGAAAATAAAAAATTACGACGAGAATTTTGAGATTAATATCAAATAATCATGTGGAGTTTCATTCTAGTTTAATAAAATGTTTTCGCAAACTAATTTACGATTCCAGTAGGTAAAAAAAGAAATGGCGAGATCTGAGAAGAAAGTGGTTTGCAATTTAATGATCCTGTTTTGTATTTGTGAAACTCGTGACCGTTAATGAGATCTGTCATGGTAGGCATTATTACGAACAGAAGCCAACTAAAATATTTGAACTTCTACAATTTCAATTTGAACGACCTTCCCTCTGTCTCTCTCTCACTCACGCACTCTTGCCCTCTCTCTTTCTCTCTCTCTGTTGATAATATACGAGTGTTTTCTAGTTGTAGGTTGTAAATGGAATTAGTATTAACTGACGAATGTAATCAGACCGACTGTCACGTGATAATTGTTTGCGTCATTCTTTGGGCTTAGCTGTATAAGGTGTCCAATTGCATGGTTTAGAGTCCATCTTGAATACGTGTACTTCACGCAAAAGAAATCAATATAAATTCTTAGCCTTCAATTACATGGTTCATTCCGGACTCTTCATTTGGTTCTTCGCATCCACCATGAGGAAAACAATGCTAAGTAAATTCCTTTTTATAACTATAAAAATATATTTTACTATAGATGCATTGTCGAGTGTCTTTCACGGTACATACTTATTAACGGATGTAAAATCGATGAAGAGAAAATCCTGACTTTTATTAGTTCTATGATATGTACAAGGAACATTTTCATGTGCATTATATATTCAGGCTTCAAACATTTTCTTCCTATTGTTCAAAACACAACAAAATGTTGTGTTTTGATGTCAAAAGGTGGCAAATTTCACAGCTAAATGCTTCCGCAACAAGTAGAAAAGGAAGCTTTTTTTCTGTATCATACGGTACAAGAGGCATCAAGTTTCTTTTGTTCCATTTGCAATGTTTTTCAGTGAGGAATGTGGAGGAGCGTAGGAGCGTGTTGCTTCAGTCGCTCAAGGTCTCTCAGCACCGACTCTCGCCTGTGCACGCGCGTTGTCAAGCGGCCTCTTTGTTCTACTTCCCAATGATTTATCCACCAGAAATCCTACACAAAAAAGTTCCTGAAGTCGTTTTCACCTTTTTATATTTTGAATATTGCAGATTACAATTTTGAAACGATTCAGTGTTCCAAACCAGGAGAGTTTCTTGTCAGTTTCTAAGCCTTTCTGGTCATACTACGAGATGAATGGTTTGAATGATGGGTAATTCCGTGCGGCGCTAATTTTCCCCTCCTGGACCGTGAGATTCGGCGCCGACTTAACCGTTGGCTTGTGAGTTTCTTCCCTAACCAGGTATCTCCTACCAGCGCGGCACCGCCCCACCAGGACCAATTCTAATCCCTCGACTGCTCTCCCCGCATTTGTGATAGTGAAGTGTAAGTGTAAATGTGTGTAAGTAAAGGGTGAGATGACACAAAAAGAGAGGAAGAATCGCGCGCGGTTTTTGCCCTATGTTAGGGTCCTGCTCCGGCATTCATCTGGTGTTGATCGGAGTAACCACAGAAAACTACCGATCAGAGCAGCCGGCTGCTAGAATTCTCCTCCACTCGCTGAATTCGACCTCGCTATCTAGCTAGTGTCGAATATTGTGACACCTTCGGGACTCGTACCCTAGGACCTCCCGATCAGAGGCACCGAAGTGACATCAACTGATGCCCTGAGTCACCCAAGCCGATTTGGTTGATTGGTGGTGATGATAAGATATCAATAATGATAAAGAAATGGTGTGATGAGAGGCAGGGGGAACCTCGAGAAAGCCTAACGTGAACTTGATTCGTCCCCCATAGATTTCACAAGCATCGACCGAGATTTGAATACTCATAGTCAGAGATGAAGGTGATCGGTCTGATCATTACACAATGGGATGTCTCCAGCAGTAATGGGGGATCACAATGTTGTTTGTATTAAAGATGTTGTTCCTTGCAATTAACCTAATAAAAACACGTTTTTCATTTAGAGTAAATGAAAAGACTCCCGAAGTTGCGGTGATAAATGTAAGGTCATATATTATACATATATGGTATTGTTGTTGGTGTCTAAAGAAAAATACAACCTCGCATACTTGAAAAGTGTTTAGTATATGATAAGTGGTGTTATCAAGAAAGTATTTTTTTTAATTTTCAAGTTGAGGTAGGAAATATATATTGTGAATCTTTCATAAGTTTTCTACTGACACCTATATAGGTCATGTTGCCCTAGAAAAAAAACAATTGAAACTTTAATGTTGTGGTACATTTTAACACAGATCAAACTTTCTGAATTATGACTTGGAGGAAGAGTGGGTTTAGAGAAATAGAATTTCTTTTCCTGCGATGAACGTTGGTGGCTCCACTAGCTGAGCATTTCTTCTCGAGACTCCCCGTGATTCACTGATTCTGACACTTGATACCACACCCACCACTTGTCGGCGTTTCCTTTTGTTGTCACTCGACGTAAGCTAAGAGCACTCCGAGAAAAGATGGCTTCAAATTACCGCTAGTAATGCCGCCCTGGTCAAACAAGGATTGGGCACAAGTACGTTACTACCTGCCATGTACGTCTAAATTAGCTGTCACGTTTCGTACCCCGACACGTTCATTAAATTGTGGGTTGAGAGACCAGCTTTTACATGATCATATTTCTTACTACGGAATAATCAGTTCATTTCCATAAATAATTTGCCTCTTTTGTGATTCCAAGGTGAAGGTTTCTACAGGCTAATGTGCAGAGTCTCGTCGATTGATGCAAAGAACATGAATGTTTACAGTTTGTTTTCATTTAACATCGGTTCTTATTTTACCGCAGTTTATGGGCAGATCATGCGAAAATAGTTCGTGCAAAGTGAGAGGGAAATGGAGACAGGAACAGGATGTCCTTTCACAAAGCAGAAAACGACTGTTATCTCTAACTTTGTGCCAACAGAAAACACGTTAAGGTGATGCAAATATATCTATCATTCATTTCGTCATTTTTCTCCTTTAAACTTTTAATTATAGTCTTAAAATAGCAAAACGTGGATCGTTACAGATGAAGTACTGCCTATTGGCCGTTTATATTGAAGTTTGCAATATTTGAAATTCTGCAAAACAATCGCGCCATTCTACTTTTTATGATTTTCTTGAATATAGTGAAAAAACCTGAGAGATTTCTAGAACTAAAATTTAACAATATGTCTGAATAGACAAAAATTACAACATACGTATTATGGTAATTTATGTTAAATAAATCAATTTTATGAGATTTTAAAATAACTCCATGAAAGAAAGTAAAAATTACTTACCTATAGTTATCTACTATTTTTGGTAATCATGTAAAGTATTCATTTTTTGAGATACATTATGAAAAATATCGTGTTTGGTAACTCCATGTTATTTAACGTACTTCACAAAATGTCCAACATACGTATTAAATAGATTTTGGTTTGTATCAATTACATATGATTTAACTTACTAGTTATGTTGCATTAATTTTCCGTGATATGATCCGGAAATATATTTTATTACAAATAGGATACTTCTGATCCTTCTCAAGGCAGGTGCAGAACAAATTATTCTCTTCTTTTCTAATGTCTTATTTGGATAATTCGATCTGCATGTTGGATAACAATTTGTACTCTCACACATATGAGAACAGTGTGATTTCTAAAATGGAATAGACACTCACTTTCTAAACACTGAGATACATAAAAGGAACTCATATGATTGTGTACATGATTTGCCAGGAAAACCACAATTGCCGTCTAGCGACTAGGCGCATTTCCTTCCAGGGAGTTCGAAATCACGGAATGAAATTCTCTCAGAATAGGAGAAAGTCATCACCATGATATTGCGTCATTCTAATATGCCTTGGAGACCCTGGAAGTCAAACTTGTAGGAGTATTTGAAATTGGAGGGAAATATAATTCCTTTTGTAAAACGATAAAATCAATTATTAATTCACGTATTTATATCTGCATAAATATGCTACGTTTTTACGAAACAGTTTCCCCACCTAATCACAGACATATTGCTGTAATATATTTAAACATTATTGAAGTGTTAAACGATGAATAGCTGTGTTTGTCCTTTTCCATTTTTACCTGTTACAATTAAAATGTAGGTTTCTCCGACCGGAATCAAAAGGTTTTTGGCTGCCCGGGAGACTCCGTGTTTTCGACGATTCGATAGTCACAGTGCGACCTTATTCAAAGCGAAATTCATTTCACTTTAAGACGTTTACAATTCATCATTTATAACTAGAGCTATATGTTTTCAATATTACTGAAAAACACATTGTTCAAAATCTGTTTAAAATAAACCAAAGGTTTCGCAAACCTTTATACAAGAACTTCAACAAATTCTCTTCTCTTCTTAATTGGAGATGTACTCTCTTATATACAAATAACGCGCAAGATATGCGCTATGAGAATTGCTCGGAGACCAGTCTTCTCCTTTTATTCTTCGCTGGGCTACTGAGTTATCGATTTGCGACATCAGCTGGAAATCAACCACGTAACGGTTTGGGAGCTGAGGGGCTCAGGATTAAAAGCATGTTTCGCATCCTTCACATGCAACTACTTATTTCACTACAAATAGTCTTGCTGAAAATACTGAGTGAAGAACGTCAGAATATTTTCTGTGAAAATTCCATAAATAGCGTAATGGAGAGGACCTGTCGCAATTTCCCACTCTAAAAAAATCGCCTCTGCTTTGGTAGACAGACGATCTCGCTGTCCATCGCTGAACTAATCGAAAGAGAAAAGCTTGCATGTAGAACAATGCAAGAAAGATGATGATCCTGGTGAATTGGCAATCGACAAGGATGGTTATTTGTATGCTGTGACCCCCGATGCACCACACCTGTGTGACAGAGAGCTTTGAGGTCAGACACCTAGATCTTTAGGGCATATTTACAATCCCTTGAGGACAAATGAACCCTGAAGGCTGGAACGTAGACGCTCTTGGCCTCCCCACCTTCACATCTTGTCAATTGTTTTGAATGTTCCCTGACCTCTGTGGGTGGGCGGGTGATAGATGTACTGCACGCCTCGCGGTCGGAACGAATCTTTTCCCATTTGCCTCTGATTCGATGGATGTTGCCACATGGAAAACGGAACGATACTTCTCCGACCAACAGCAGGAGACTGCTGAAGCAGTACCGTAACAAACGTGCCATGAACTGCGCGCGATCTTTCCTTCCCCTTCTTTGTCATATCCTCTAATTTCACACACACTAACATGCACTACACTTCGATACAGGCCGGGAGACCAGCCGGAAGCATAGAGCTTGTCCCTGCTGGGGCGGTGCCCTGCTGGTGGTAGATACTAGGTTGGGAAAATTCCCGCTAGCTGACGGTACGTCGGCGCCATAACTCACCATCTAGCGGGGAAAGATCACCACCACATTCCGAGGAAAAAACATGCACCATGTTTACGAGACTAATGACATTAGCTGTTGGCGCTCCCGGAATCACTTACAATCAATCAATCGATCAATCATCATTGGAATGAGTCCTATGGGGCAGGACTCCCTGTCAGAATCCACAGCACTGCACCCACAGCAACAGCACTAACGACGTGAGTAACGCCGAGAAACTCAGAAGCGTGAGAATTTGCCTGCTGCGCCGGTCTCATTTCAATGGCTCCTCGCCCGTTTTTTCGGCCTGATTGCCGCTGGAACGGACGCACCGGGCGCTGGTCTCATTCGAGCGGTGGCGCCGCTGCTCATTTGAATGGCGCCGGTCTCGTTCGAATGGCGGCCGCCCTTCCCGCGGCGGCGCCAGCGGTGGCCGCGGGGGCAGCGAGAGGGCGCGGCGTCCGCTTGCGCCAGCGCCCGCGCACGATGCGCATCTCATTAGGGCGGAGCCTCTGTGGAGTGCAGCAGGCGAGGCGATACACGCGGTGTAAGGGGAACGAGTGAATGAACGAGTGGGAGTGTGGGAGTCAGGGACGAAGTTACCGGTGTTAAGTGCGACTCGGGAATTTGACTTACTAAGCGAATGAAAGACTGAGGGGCTGAATTAGTACCTGAGTAAGGATGTAATGTGAGTGTATTACGCTGTGACTGAATTAATTAGTAACTAAAATAATTATTGAGTAAATGAATAAGTTACAAAATGATACGTTAATAAAATAATGAATGAATTACCCTTTTAATGTGGGAATGTGGGAATGATGAGTCAGTGAATAGATTAATGACGAGTGGCTGACTTAATGAGTAGCGTACTGAGTGTATAAATGAGTGACTGAGTGAATGACGTAATGAATGATTGAGTGCTGGGCGGAATAAATGAGTGACGCACAGAATAAAGGAGTGACACAGAAAATGAATGAGTGACGGACAGAATGAAGCAGTGACGGACTCAATTACGGGGAACGGACTGAATGATTGAGGGACAGGCTGAATGAATGAGCGACGGACTGTCAGAATGAACAACGGACAGGTGAGTGACAGGCAGACTGAATGTATGAGGGACGGTCTGACTGAATGAGAGACTGATTATACCAATATGTTACTGGATGAATGAATGCTTGGGTAACTGAATGACAATGCCAAAGAATGAGTAGATTGAGGATGAGGAAAAAGAATTAATAAAGAAACAAATAGGCACGAACATACTTGAAGAAGAAACACTCGAAGAATGAATAATAAGGAAGAGCATGGAATGTACTGCGTAATCAATTATTACGTATGCTACGAATCATTATGCAAGATCGTACTTCTCGAAAGAAAGATAATTTTAGTTTAATTGCTCCAATAAAATGCGCGAAGAGTCCAGTGTTGTTATTTCTATGGAATGGTCGTCATAACTTGATTATTTCAAATGCAATTACGCTTCCATTCTCTCTTTTTTGCTTGATTTTGTTCATGTTTGAATAACATGATTAACGGATGTTAAATAGAAATTCCGAAATTGTAGAACACAATTCTGATTCACATTTACGGATTTGATGATTCCAGATGGTCATGAAATCATTTATAATAGAGAATATTAGATATTATACCTTTTTCTGATGTACATATTCTTAACATATTGGTACTAACTGTACAAATGACATTATTTAAATACATTAAGAATTCAAACTTTCAATTTGTAATGACAATATTTGATTAATAGTTGTTGACAAACATTTGCTCTATTATAACCCAAGAAGATGGTATATTTTTAGGAAAAAAATAATATTCGTTACATCCAATACTTATTAATGTTCTTACGACATATTTTCTTTGTGTTACAGGTGAGTTTCATTAATCAATTTCCAGTACTCCTTGGTTTGTGAGTAATATCAAATCCTACCTAGCAGTAAGAATAATTATCCGTGAAATGTAAGTTTATTTTGCTTTACTATCATGAGAGGTTAAAATGGAAATTGATCAGTTTGACATGAGAATCCGGAAGTTATAAATTGAAAAGTACAGTAAAATATGGAAGCTTTGTTGTAAGGATTGTGAAAATGGGGTTAAAATACACAATAATATTTATTTTAACTTGCTCTCTGTCAGATAATAAGTCCAATTATTCATCTGGCCATTAGATTTACCGGACACGATTCATTTGGCCATCAGATTGTCGGACACGACACTATAGTAGAGAAAAACGATTAACACTTTAGAAACGAAACACTTTAAGAGAAACGATTTAATTTTTATTATAAAGATTGCTGTTTCTCTGAAAGTATTACTTATATATTTGATGACCAGATGGATTTTTAATTTCCTTATATTTAGTACTATTTCCTCATAATTTAAGATCGTTAGTAAGATATGTGTTCCATCACAATGAAACATATCTGTATTTTTATTCCTCTTCCCATAATCTTCGAGGTTAAGAACTAATCCATGGAGTCTATATATAACCTTCCGTTGCCGCAGCCACAACTCTTCGTCCAATCTCCATGACACGCATTGACAACGAGGGTAGCGCGCACACACATTCACTCCCCTCTCGCCGTCTTGCTCTCATATCCGCGATCCCACCATCCATCATCCCGCAAGCAATCACGGGAGCGCGAGCGGGCGAGCGAGTGAGCGGGCGTGTATGACATCAGAACGCGTGCGCGCACGGGGGGCCTTGAACTGGTTGTTCCTCCCGAGCCTTCATCCGCTCGCTGGACCGCTGGCCGCCGTCGACGAGGGTCGTGCTCGTTAGGCCCCGCGACAGTTCCGTTCCGTTCCGTTCCATTCCCTTTCCCGTTCCCGTTCCCGTTCCGTTCTATTCCGTTCCATTCCGTTCCATTTGGTTCCATTCCGTTCCATTCCGTTCCATTCCGTTCCATTCCGTTCCATTTGGTTCCATTCCGTTCCATTCCGATCCGTTCCCGTTCCCGTTCCCTTCCCGTTCCGTTCCGTTCCGTTCCGTTCTGTTCCGTTCCGTTTCATTCCGTTCCTTTCCGCTCCCTTCCCGTTTCATTCCGTTCCATTCCGTTCCATTCTGTTCAGTTCCATTCCCGTTTCCGTTCCATTCTTTCCCGCAGGTGCTGCCAATTCCTTCCCCCCCCCCAAACACACGCGCGCTCTCTGCCTTCCGAGAACGCGTTGCACTTGGCTTTAATGCGCTCCCGCTCGCCCGGAGGACACGACGCTGGCGGCGCGGGTAGCGTGCTAATCATAGATTGCGCCATTTGTTAAAATTCTTGTCGCATAAGTTGCTCGTTAGAACGGGAGGAAACGTGAGGCGAGAGGCCTTCCTTTTCCTGGAAGGGGCGAATCCGGAATGTGGTTTAGGATGATGTGCTTGGTATCTCTAAGTATACTTTACCTTTTGGAAACTGAGATAAAGGGGGATGTGCTATCCCAAAATACGGCATTTCTCTTACATTGTGACGGTGTCTCTGAAGCTGAGGTTGGGGATATACCACGGTACGACTCGAAATTTATATTTCGATTCTCGTGTTTCTTTGTTTTTCGGGGGTTCATATTGAAGACGATAGGTGTCAGAGACCGTCGCCCTTGAAGAGTACAGTGAAATACGCTGGAGAATTTTTTTTTATTTGTTCCTGTCAGACACTATCCATTTCTAATTGCCCCATTTATGATCTTTACTCGTTGAAATGTTCAAATGAAGAATGGAAGAAAATACGAGGATGTGAAAATGTTAATTGCTCCTTTTCATAGGGCGTACTACCTGCTGATAAGGTAACCATCAAGGAATTGTACGCTTCTCCGACCTTAAGAACAAGTCATAGCAATTGTTATGTGATATCACTTATAACGCCGCAATATGGTGCCACAAGTGAAGAACATTTTGAAAGGACATTGAAACAATCACCTTGCACAGCGGAACAATAAACGCTACTTCCCAGAAAAAGGGAGGGGGATCAAAAGCAATAGTTATACGATGTTTTCTTCATTATATCTTCTCACATTTACTTGGTCATTTATTGCTAAAGTGACACTGCACTCCCTTCACCCGGCAAACCTCCTCTGTTCCCTTCCCTTTCGCATCCTTATGGCTGTTTCTTGGCTCTTATCCTAAAAGTATCCCCGCGGCTTCCGGTTAATGAGTTAATGCGCGGGCTGTGATTACCTTGGCGAGCGCTGGATCCGAGCTGTGTCGCGTTCCCCTTATGGGAATGGGAATGGTCAGGGGTACACTGGCAAAAAACCGCGGGGGCTTTCTGTTGATTGCGCGGCAGCAGGTGCAGGCGGAAGTGCCGGCGAGAGAGGTACGGCTGGACGCTGGGAAGGTTACGGACGCGGAGACGGGAGACGGATATGGGCTTGGGAAGCTGGAAAGGAAGCATTCCTCTCTTCGTCAGGCCAGCTGCGTGGCTGATGCATACATTGTTTAAATCTGTTGAGTCGGAAATGAAATTGTTCCTTAGAATTTGATGTGTGTGACTTCAGATAATGATATTACATGCGCACGTTTTCATAAGATCCATAATCCTTCCCACATCTCTCTAATTCTCTCTATTTCTCTCTATATTTCTCTATCTCTCTCTGTCTCTCTCTCCGTCTCTCTCTGTCTCTCTCTCTCTCTGTCTCTGTCTCTGTCTCTCTCTGTGTCTCTATCTCTGTCTCTCTCTCTGTCTCTCTCTGTCTTCCTCTCTGTCTCTCTCTAACACGTATTTTATCTCACGTACGCAAGAAACTGATTGCGCCGGCACATAAGCTTCAGATTTATCCCTTTTGTAACCAAGACGCAAGACATCTCGCTCTCAAGAAAATAATTTCTTACATAGTATTATACGAATACGTTGACTAAGCTTAAGAAGAAACAAGAAAACTTTTGAAGCAAAGAATTTTGGTGTATCACCCTTCTGAAATACTTGGGACTCAAAGAGTTTATTTAAAAACACACAAATAGACAGTCCTGGCCTTTCAAGGACAGACATTATGAGATCCACAAGCCTTTCGAGGGTCACACAATAAGTTTTGCAACTGGAGCCTGCAGTGTTGAATTACAATGAATAACTGTTATTAATACATATTCCAATGCAATTCCAAACCTACACAGAGGTGTTCTTAATTTCTAGCTTTCTGTATTTCTTGCATCATTATCTATTTTAATAGAGTATGTTTCTCCATACTATCTCACGTATCAGATGAATTACCTTTGCGTACCACTCGTGGTACGTATTTCTCCGTCTGGAACCCACAGCTTAAGAGGCCTCAGATCGTAAGCAAAACGCAAAACATATGTTTCATCAAGCCTCTCACGGAAAAATCGGGTCCAATGGTTCTTCGGACATGAACACTGAGGTGGAACGCTCTTTAGAATGGAAAGTACGAAACAGATTAGATATTTCATTAATCGCAAATTTACATCGCTCTTTTTATTTCTGTAATTTGCCATTGCGCGACTTTTCATATTGTAATTTATTGACACTTTTGCGAATTAATTTCAAGATTTTGTTTGCATCAAGGCTTGAATGGGTTCGAAATAAGGTTTACTTGAAATGTAGAACAAAAATGTGTCAAGCGTCGATGTCAATGTGTCGATGTTTTATAATGCTGATTCGAGGTACGCTGCAAATATCGGTTCTGAACCAAAAAAAAAAAATTGAATTCATTGATTACTTGGTTCGCAGCTGAAGATTTTAAGTGATACGTCTTTTAGTGACTTCTCAATGCAGTAATGAACCATTCAAAACTTCAAAAAGATTGTAATTGAAGTTTCATAATGACGTTTATTAATCAACCTTTCAATCGATATTAAATGAAAGTAATGATGACATGTTAAAACATCATTCTCACACTTAGTGTGATAGTTTTCATTAAACCAAGTGTTGGGCTTTATTACGGCATTGCAAGTGTAATATTCTTGCGTAATGAAACTGTTAAATCGAAGAGAAATAGGTGCCCCGTATATTAACACTTCTAGAAACAAATGTTATTAATAGATACATTAGTATTTTTTGGCATAGGGATAATTTGTGGAATATTGAATGGAGTATATAATAGCATACCATATTTTAAAATAATGTGGTAATATAAGAAGTATATGTAATTATACTTTTCATATGAAAGCAACTTTTTTTCTAATTATTGGTGAGAACATATTCGCAATACACGAGTAAATGTTATTGGCTAAAATTTCTTCTAATACCTATCGTCAAAGAAAGACAAAATATATTTGTAAAAATGCAACAAAGTAGGTGACCGATTTACTGGGTAGTAGAGAAGAAAAGGATGACAGTAAGGGAGAGGAGGACTAATAAAAGAAGAAAAGAGGAAGGAGAAAACTAACTAGGAAGAGAAGTAAAAGAAACACAAGGAAGAAGAGAAGTGTGGGGAGGTGCTGGTGCAGGAAGGAAAAATGAGAGAAGAAACGGAAACGAAGAAGAAGAAACAGGAGTGGTAGAAGGAGAACGAAAAGGAGAAACAGAAGGAGAAAAAAGGAGAAGGAGGAGGAGAAAAATAATGAAGGAGAAGAAGGAGGAGGAAAAGAGGAAGAAGAAGGAGGAGGAGAAGGGGAGGAGGAGGAGAAGGGGAGGAGGAGGAGAAGAGGGAGGAGGAAGGAGGAGGAGGAGGAAAAGAGGAAGAAGAAGAAGAAGGAGGAGGAGGAAAAGAGGAAGAAGGAGGAGGAGGAGGAAAAGAGGAAGAAGGAGGAGGAGGAGGAAAAGAGGAAGAAGGAGGAGGAGGAGGAGGAGGAGGAAAAGAGGAAGAAGGAGGAGGAGGAAAAGAGGAAGAAGAAGGAGGAGAAGAGGAAGGAGGAGGAGGAGAAGAAGAAGAAATGATCTATACCGCTTTCACAACTTTCCTCTGGAATTAATTTTGATCCACGGGTAGGTTTTGCACGAAATGTTCGTTGTCGTGCATGGCCATCGAGGCAGGCGGCCAAAACCCGATCAGTCTGCGCATCGCGTCGCCGCCGCCTGGGGGCGGCCCGGCCGCAGCCTGGTGTTTGGGATGGCGCTTTCTCCGCGCTGCGGCCGCTCCCGCGGATCGGCTGTCGATCCCAATTACAAGAGGCGGAGCGTAAATCAGTCTGCGCGGCGAGGGCCAACGCGGGAAAAGTTGCGCGCGCGACACTGGCCGGAGAGTTGGGGTGCGGGTGGGGGAAGGTAGTTGAGAACACGCGAACAAAAAAAAGTGACAAAATTATGTTTTGATGAACTGTTTAACTTACATCATCAGTTCAGATTTGCGAAGAAAAATGCCTAGTTTTTCGTGTTCCCTTGTATTATTTTTTATTTTTGGCTGTACAGGTTGCATTACGTTTGAAATAATAATATTTTTATTACTAACAGGGGAATTGAATTTTAATACGTTTTATGTTGCCACGATCTGTTGTATATGTGTGGATTTTTTTGAACGAATTGATTTTACAAAGACTGGTGAAATAAAATGAAGACTTTTGATTCACACACACAATAACAAATGTTTGATATTTATTTGACTCAAGACGCCCACTATCACAAAGACTGTTAGTGAGGCTTCTAGTTGGGACGTCGTTGATTTATTCTTACAGAAGGGCATAAACGGAGAATTCTCAAGACGTTGGTGGCCTAGGTGGCCATAAATTCATCCGATCTGCAGATCCAGGTATTATGTCGGCGAATATTTGCCTCCGCCGTGATAGGAACTTAAAACCTTCTACGATTCAAAGTAAAATGTATATTTTTTATGGTAAATATCATACCTTCTATAGACTGCCGTCTGTAAAATACCAAAAGTACGCATTTTGAGTTATTTCTTGCATATTTATATAATGAAGTTCTTATTTAGGAAATATGTCACAATTCAACTCGAAAAATAAATGGTCATACAGAATATAATTCGTTTCCTTTCATTTTGTTGATTAAAATTATTAAACGACAAAAACGTATTCTTCCAGAGGTATTTACATTTTTATTATATTTCTAAGAAGTGTTATACGTTCGTCATCATTACTTTCTTGTACTCTCTTACAATAATATTTTACATTTCTTGTATGCTCAAAATCCTGTTCAAAATGCTTATTTCGACTAGTGAAATTGTTCCCCCAGGGTGCATTCCCCCCCTCTTTTTTCAATGCGGACCACAGTGCTGCACAGCAGTGGTAGGGACAGGGGCGACAGGGGCGGCACCGCCCGGGTGCGTTCAAACGTTTGCCAACGCCACCTCCGTGGCTTTCGAGACTCGCGGCCCGCGATGGCAGGCTTTCTTCAAAGGCCGCAGAAAGCGAGCTCGGAATTCGCCCCGATCGGTCTCTGTTGTGATGCTTACGTTCGCTTTACTTTCTTTTCCTTTCCTGTGCCGCCTTCTTTGCTTTCGCCTTTCCCTACTGCGTCTTTGCTCATCCTGTCTTCTCTTACGTTTCTCTTACCACTTTTCCTTCCATTTAGGTTTCGTTTCGAGGTTGTTCCTCGTATGGCCATTGATTTCCTTACTTCTACTCTACCTACATCCACTTATTTAGTTTTTTTTATTTTCTTTCTTATTGTTCTTCATCTTCTTCTCTCCACGCTTCTTCGTCTCATTCTTCACCTCCTTCATCATCTTCTCAGTTTTGTTATTTTTCTACACATTATACTAAATTCATTATCTAAACAATATTTTATGTTCCTTTCCTCCTTTTTTGTACTATTCCTCCTTTTTTATTTGCCATTATTTTCTCTTTCCTTTATTTATTACTTTATCTTTCCCGATGTCGAATTTAACATTTTTTTACCTTAGTTCTATTGTCCACCCTACTCTTTATTCATGTTCTTTTTAAATGGCTCCTGTTTTCTTCTCTGATATATGCTTGTAATTAATTTCTTATCCTCTTTCAATCCCACAGGCATTTTTATTGAAATTCGTTCCCCTTGCCATTTGCTGCCAAAGTTATGTGAACATTTACTTATCATGTGTGAAGACGATATGCATTTGTTGGAAGTGGATAAACGAGTTTAGGACTGAAGACCTGAGGGAAATTATTGAATTACTAAATATTATGAAAGGTTCCTATTCCACTAATCAGGTTTAAAGTAACTAACTATTCGCCTGTGTATCACATCATTATTACAATATTTCTCGTACCTACTGAACTCTTCCTTTTCATTTAATCGCTACCATCTTACTTCATTTCTAGAAGTTGGAAAAGAAAGTTTTGACTGAGTCGACATTTTCTTGTGACACTGGAAAGAAACGAGCAACCTCCAAAACTGGGAGACGTTTATGAACAAAAATTACATCGATTCGTGGAATGTTCCTGCCTCTTATTGCGAGTATTTTTGCCTGTTCTTGCAAAATTGTGGGTACTTCAAGATGCCTGAGAGACTTTTAAATTGTGTCTCAATGTTAACAACGTTCTTTAAATTCCATTCGCAGTAAACGCCTTTAATGTACTTAATTATTATAATAAAACACGTTCCATCTAACCGACAGTTAAACAGTCAGCGTAGTAAAAGTGCTTCGTAACGTTTATATACCTGTTACGCAAAATTTCAAACCATTTGAAATAATTAATAGTGCTTAGCAGAAATTACTTTATGGAATGATAAAATCCTCCAAATTCACATCTTCAGAGACCTCAGAATAAATGGTTTGTAGAACTCACTTTGCGATAAAGACGTTGATGAAGAAAATCGGGAAGGGTCCAGAAATGCTTTGTTGTTTAATGAAACTTTAAAGAGGTGTTAAGTAGGAAACTGAGGTTCTAGGTTGTGTTCAATCGAAAACTAAAATTTTGTGAAGAAAATCTTTTAAGATTTTTTAATAAAAATATGAGATTACTATGTAATTATTTATAATTTTAATATTTTATGATCATACTTGTTATTAAATTAATTTTTCATCGTTCCTAGCAAGGAAATTGTAAATGGCCCTACAAGTATTGCATGCGGGACCGACAGTACATCACACCACGTTACATTAGAGCACGTCCGGTTTCATGAAAGCCGTAAGGAAGCTCCCCAGAAATCAACGATACCCGGAAGAAAACGATCGTAAAGTGCCGCAACAGGTGGGAAGAAACCAGCACCGGTAGCTCTGATTTCGTAGCTCACCCGGGCGCCACGCAACAATCGAGATAAGGAGGAAAATCGACGCCGGGCGGCATAAATCACCTGGGCCGGGAGCGGGACTTTCCAGTGTCCAGCCTCCGCTTCGCCAGCCTTCCGTGCACAGTGCGGCGAAACACGGATATAAAAAGAAATAAAGCAAATAGAAAATAGTAATTACTGATTCGGTTGAATAGCTCAGCACCGTGAACCGCTATCGTCTGGCAACTGTTTATTAGACGACCTGCTTGACATTTGTGTGTTACACGCATTCGAGGTGATGCGACCTCTGCTATTATCACGTCACATAATATTGATTGTGATGCGGAGGAAAAGATGGAGGAGGAAGAAAAAGGAAAGTAGCGAAGGAAAATTACGAAAGACGAGGAAAAGAAGAAGAAGAAGAAGAAGAAGAAAAAGAAATCGAAGCATAAACAATAAGAAAAAGAAGAAGAAAAAGAAAGATCTTTTGCGTAAGTCAAATTATGCGTGATCTGTATTACCGTAACTAATAATACATTTTGTACATTCGTATGTCTAGGTTACGCTGCCCCGGTACAGCGGGAGCCCGACAGTTTGAAAATAATTTCCGCTCCAAAAGTAGCGGACCGTGGTCTGGAAAGCAATTGAGTCATTAATCAACTCGAGAAGATTTTTCCTCCTTCGGATGTTTTCCTGTGCTGTATCATATCGTATTTTTCTCGCGGATCCGATGCCAACAGATCCTCTGTGTTAAATACTAGGGAAAGCATAGGAATTGGGAAGTAGAAGTCCCAAATATCCCAGCGCAAACCCGTTTAGCCAAATACGGCGGAGGTTTAATTACGTGGTAGTCGTCAGAGGTATTTCAAGTACTTATTTGTTTGCAGCAATAGATTTCCCTCTCGGGATTTGTACTTTCCTGATCTGTTTGTATCACATATGTATCCTGAGATGTAATTTAGGATATGTATATTTAATTTCATTCTGAAAATAATAACAGACAAATAACCATATGTAGGACATTACGCAACATTTTATTTTCAATGACTTACAATTTTTTTCGTGATCTTATAATTTTGAAAGGCATTTAATTTTACAAATTGCTGAACTATTCCACAGTTTTATTGAAATATAGGGACAGTAGGAGAAAAATTCACATGAAAGTGGATGTCTAAGAAAATAAGTTTGTTCGAGACAAGACCGAGAGAAACTAGCCTTACCTCCTCTTTTATGTTTATTGCAGGCCGAGTCCCGTTTTCTGTCATTACTTCTATTTTTATGCGAGTCCGCCAGTCTGAGGAGACAATGGACATTCGCAATCAGCTGCGATACAAGACTCAGAAGAATGATCAAGAGCCTCTCGAGGTAGTAAAGTATTATGACACACGTAATAAACACTCTTGTCGCAAAAAACGTCCAACTACGCTCCGTCGATAAAGTCAGAACTTGTGATGAAGATGTTTCACTCTAAGCTTCCAAAGCCCTCTTTCCCTGAGCGTTGATGAAACTTCGTAGCAAATAGGTGTCGACGAAAGGAGAAATGGTGGGGCAATTCCTAGTACATCAGTGCGTGTAATCAAAGTCCTTACCTTAACCGACGCTTCTTTGCTGAGAGATAATAGCCTATGTTCCAGTTCACAATGGTGGCGGAATTAAGACACCAGCTAAGTAACAGGTGATGAAGTGTTATTATTTGTCGTGGTACTAAAAAGCACCTAAAAAAGAGAAAATTTTATTTGTCATTTAATTTTCGTCATTTAATTTTTGACTTGTTTTCGATGTATTGTGAAAGTGAGTGTAACGGATAAGGTATAGTTCAAATCTTAGAATTAAAGTAAAAAATGTTAATATTGCAATACTTATACACAATAGCATTAGATACAATACTTAGATACACAATTAATTTGCTTAATTTGCATTGTAATATTTATGTTTACTACTGATAATTAGTTCAAAGCATACTTTTAATAAAATTTATCTACGTAACCTAACTGCGAGAATTATGAAGAAAGGATTGGACGATGCTACTAACAGGAAGTAAGTTGATGAACAACAATTTTCGGAGTTCTTTTCGATCTATTCAAGACTTACGCAACGCCAGTATCTGGCTCTAGAAGCCTAACGCAAAGACATTCATTCTCGCCCTGGCCCACCCTGTCCATCGTGAAGGTTGGACAATTGATCAGCCATCTCTTCGAAGATCGTCCATCACCCATGATTAAGAATGTCTCGACAGGGAAAGTCTGAGAAGTGTCTTAGAAGTAGAAGAAGATGAGATGGCTAAGAAGATGGTGAAGAAGAAGATGACGAAGCAGAAGAAGATAGCGAAGAAGAAGGAGATGGCAAAAAAGAAGATGGCAGAGAAGAAGGAGATGGTGTAGAAGAAGGAGATGGTGTAGAAGAAGTAGATGGTGTAGAAGAAGGAGATGGCGAAGAAGAAGGAAATGGCGAAGAAGAAGAAGAAGAAGAAGAAAAAAGAAAAAGAAGATGGCGAAGAAGAAGAAGAAAAAGAAGATGGCGAATAAGAGGAAGAAGAAGAAGTCGGCGAAGAAGTTGACCGTGGCCACGACGAAAAAGATGACAGTGCCAGTAAGAAGACGCCTCTGTCGACGAATCCGTGATTGTTTGGTTCTCCCCGACGGGGGCAGTTCCCCCACTGGAGAGCGTCGCACAGGAAGTGGAGCAACGCAACCGGCGCCGTGACGGGGCGCCGCTGGAGGCGAGCGGCCTGTCGCAAGGGCGGCGGCCGAGATTTGTGGCCCGAGTTCGACGCCGACCGAGGAGGCTGCCTGCATTCGCTTTCTCCGCGCGTGGATGTGCGTGCGTGCGTCTCACGTAAGGCCCCTGCGGCGCACCAGCGGAGCGGAGCAGAGCGGAGCAGGGCGCGACGCAGTGGGAGCCGGTACGACGGGGGGCGCGGCCGCACTTGTCGCCGGGCCGACGCCTCGCTGACGCAGCGTCGCGCTGGGAGGGACAATTGGCTGGCCTGGAACTAAAGAGGTCTATGAAACATTTAGGATAAAATCGAAGTTAAGGTAAATTTGATCTGAACAGGTGAGAATCTATACATTCTAAAGTGGTCTGTGTCATTGGCCGTTGCAAGTACGGCATAATAACAGTACCGCTTGAGTATTGGCAGATGGTTTTAGTGATATTTAATTATTAAGTGGTCTAAACCCGGCTAAGACCGTGTATCGACTCAGCTCTTCGGTCTGAAGGGTTGCGGGTTTGAGTCCCGGCTTGAGCATGGTTGTTTGTTCCTTGTCTCTCATGTGTGTGTGTTGTCGTGGAGAGACTCGCGTTCTGCTTTCCCCAGATCAGAGGATCCCGCAAGTATATAATGTATGGTCGAAGATGCAACCCATCGGGACATAAAAGGTGACCGGGTGTCGCCTGGATAAAAGTCCTGAAAAAAACAAACAAGAAATTCTTTGATGTCTGATGCCTCCCCACACCTGTGACTGTCATCACCCTTGTCTCGCCTCGGCTCCCAACATCACGGTTGCTAACCTATTGCGAAAGCGAACGCAATGCTCCAGTCTGAGATGTCTGTTAAGCATTTGCAGTTCGGCGAGTCTCACTGAAACTGGTATGCCACTTCTTAAATACAAGTGGATCGCGTGGCACACATTCTGTTTCTCAGCCTGTCGTCTCTTGGGCTTCCTGTTGCTGACATCTGGCAAAGCTGGCGATCATCTATTTTTACCTACTCCTGTAATGGGTTACCGTCTTGCTTCTCCGCGAGTGTTTGCCCAAAATGCCTCCCCCTCCCAGTGCAGTTGTAACGATGCCACACTCCGCTAGCTTCTTCTCTGGAATATTCTTCTGTTACGACGCCCTGTGCGTTACTTGTTTCTTGTAAGTAGTATATTTCTTTATACCAGAAGGTTTTTTTTTTACTTTCACTACCTATCGTGGTTTGTTCTGTTGTTGATTATAGAAGATCGGGCTATAGAGAAACCCTATCCCATTGTTTGGATTCAAATGTCGTTTCTTGTGGTCTCTGCAGTCATTGCGGATGCACAAGTCACCACCAGACTTCTCTACTCCCGCTTCTGCCCTTTTACAGATACGTCTTTGAAGTTCCTGCTTTATTACTATCTTCTCATTGTTTCATCCTAACCGTCTTCACGTTGTCATCCTGTTTTCGAATCTTCCTCGTTTCATTCTCGTTCGGATCCCATTCTCGCCGTTCTTGGTTCATTCTCGCCTCGTCCTCAAACAATTCTTGCCTCGACCTTGTCTGAATCTCTCGTCATCGGCATCCGCACAATTTTCGCACCCCTCTTCAGCCTTTCTCCCATTCTCACAGCGTACGTCTCACAGTCGAGTATGTTTGCCCTGTCTCAGTATCATCATCTACGTTTTCCTTCCTTTTCTTATTTTCCTTTCCCTCTTCTTGGTGAACCCCAATCCTGAGAATCCAAAGAATCCTTGCACGTGCACTTCGATGCCCTCCATCATTCATTCACCCAATTCTCTTTCAGATAAACCCACTATATATTCATGACCTCATACAATCTATGCACCTGTTTTTGCACTTGGATGGTTGATGTGATTCACTGCACCTGACACATATCTCCATTATTCCTAGATTCCTTACACACAACTTTAAGAATGATTTTCTAGCGCCGGAAGAAAAATTTTGAAATGGGGCAAGATAGTTTTTAATTCGTACGTGATTACTATAAGTGGAATCTGTTCTGGACGGTGACGGCTGCGTGCTGCTAGAAATATTATCTTACCGTGATGTAGCATCACGTGAGTAGCAGCCAGCTCTAGTCGAACAATGTAAATGAAGATAATGTAGCATTATCGGAATTCATCGTTAGCAGCAAAAATGCTCTCCTCAAAGTGCGGATGAACGTTCTTTATCGTAGAACGGAAACGATGCGTAAAACGATCAATAAACCGTACTCTCGTCGTTGCGTCCGAAATACGTTGTATCGTTTTACGGTACAATAAACAAAAAACTGCTATGACCACTGTCCGGAATACGCTATACCGCCGGGATTAGACTCTAGCTGCGTGGCGCCTACGGTTGCTTTGCGCAATCGATGCCGCGTGGATGTTACGTCTGTGCGGAGTAGACCCGGCTCCGGCGCCACCGCCCTTTCCCTTTCCCTTTCGCCCCGGCCTCTTTCACCGCCCCCGCCTCCCCCTCCCCCTGCTCCTTCCTGCGAGAGAGGTCGCTTAACGAAGGGCGTTAACGGAGGGGCCGAGGGCGAAAGGGAGGCACCGACGCCGCCCTGGGGCTCTCTATGGCTCCTAATGGACGCCGCTCGCCCCCACAAAGAGGGTCTCCTCAGAGACAGACGACGTGCGAGTTTTGGCTTGAGGTATACGTCCTATTGGATTACCGGTCTGGCGTATTCATATTCTGATTTAGTGACTCGTAAAATCGCTGCTGGTTTGTTTTGATGTGGGCGAGAGGAATTATGGTCTGTGATGACGTTCTCGAATATCATCTAATTCAGATATTCTTGTCTTTCTACTATTAGAATCTTCATTCAAACCTAAAGACTAAGTTCGTTCCGTTGTTATCCATAGCTTAATAACATGATATTCAAGTTGTTTTTGTAAAATTTGGTGGTATTCATTTTTATTCGAGTACGCTAATTGTATACTTAAATTCGCACGAGCCAAGAAAATTTCTCTTAATTCAATTTTGTGATTTCACCATTTGGGAGATTCTCTTCGGGCAAGATAAAAATTGAAAAAATGTTATCTTTCATTCTCATTGCACATAAGCTGTGCCTACTGTATCAAGCGAACATTTAGTTCGTGATGGAAATTGTAAATAACGCACTTCTGCGTCTTTAGAACTCCAATGGTTTAATTAGATTTCTATACGCCACCGAGTACAACTTTTATATCTAATTGTTTTTATTGCATTCACTATATTGGTTCTTCACTTCCCACACTGCGTTGTAGAGAAAAACCTTGTCATTCACACGTATGAGGTAAAAAATCAATTTTAAAATCACCTTTTCATGAATTTACAATAACATTCTTATTGTGAACTCTAAACGTTATATTTGACGTTCCCATTACGCCTTGACATTCTTTTATTATTACCTTCATTCAGTAATTTATTTATTAACAACAGTTCATTCATCACGTTTTCCAAGGTTATGAACGAATTTATCCAAATCTCTGATCAATTCTCCCCAAACAGATAATAAACGCGCATTTCTTCCTTTCAACTTCTGCCTACCACCTTGGAAGTCACGACTAGAGAATCGCTCTGTCATTAGTCAACAAAAACACGAACCGAAAAGAAAGGACGTGCTTCATAAATCTCTGTTCAATTCTTAAGAGACTCCTTAAGCTTGGGTGCGACAACTCCTGTTGCCTCCCGGTGAGATTCGAGTGTGTATCATTTCTTTTTTTATCCGCGCCGCGCAGAGCGCTAAAGCATTCGCTTCTGGTGTTCCTCTCACTGCTGTCATTGAAAATGAAAGAAAATGAATTAAGTACTGGCGGCATTATGTCAGAGATAAGGGCTGAAGTTTACTTTTCCTTTCTCTTCGCTGTAACATCGCCTGCACTGCAACATGCAGGTTTGCTTATCAGTGCATCTGATACTTCCATATCACGGTGCACATTAATAACTGTTCGAAACGTGCCTGCAGGCATAGCAAACTGGTTTTATTGAATATGTGCGACATGAGTGTAATGAAATACTTGTATGAAGCGAAGTTGATGACTACAAGTCAGTTGAATAAAACCAAAATAGGGAAAATACACATATATCTATTTTGAATTTCAAACGTTTAAAGCGTATTTTATGTCTTTAATTTTTCCTCTAGGAAAGTTTCTGACATTACACGAAGAACCATTATTCAACCTTTTTTCTTTGAACTTCCATTTCAAGAAGTTAATTCGTCTATGGGTTGGCCACGTAGGGTAGAGTTGAGAATTCTGACAATCCAGAAATAATTGAAGAAATCCGAAATTTTTCGCTGGTTGAGTACATACCGGCTAGTAACAACATTAATAATAAAATAATAATGATATAAGAACTGGCTAATCCATAAAACATTAAAATATCTTCAGAAAAAGAAACTTCTATAATCTAACTCCGCAATGAATGTTTGTTCAATTAAGACCACACTGCACTGCACTGCACTTCACTTCACTTCACTATGACCCTTTAATACCTTACTTCATTATTTTTTTTCATTGCACAACACCTCACTTCACAATATATCCCTTACGCATCGCTCTATAACCTATTATTCTCAGTTAAGTCCCTCATTTACTTCGTAATACGCTAAATTAATTTCCCAAACCGTTGAGCGCTTCGAGGACAGGGGTCAAAGGTCTTTGTAGGCAATCTATTCCATTCCGTTGTCGTTCGATTCGTGAATGAAAATATCCCGACATCCGTCCTCTGAGGTCTTAAATTTATTTTGTGGCCAATTAATTTTTTCCATGCTTGATTACCACTATAAGCTTTATACAACGCGCAGTCTAGCTTCTGATCGCCTGTTTTCCAATGAATCCCATCCTGCCAATTTCTTGTCCCTGAATAAGATCCCTGAGTTAAAGAAAAAATAATCCTAAAAAGAGTTTATGAGCAACCTGTTCTGGTGTTTTTCATAAAATTATGTTTGAAATACGACTATTTTGCGAACTGGTAGAGAAAAAAACAAATCTAAATCTCCAAAGGAGAAAATTCGTACTGGATAAATCAGAAACGACAGTCAAATTGGCAAGGCTGTGCTATGATTTTCCCTCATTTGCATCGGCGTATTTCATATAATATCGCGTCGCTCCCTGCTGCCTCTTACGTAATAGAGGGGGAGGGGAGGGGAGGGAAATGGAGGGGCGGGGCGTCAACAGTCTCTCCGCGGCCAGGCGATGCGCTGGGCGACGGCCCCCACTAGCGCACAGTGGGTGCAAAGGGTACAAACAGCGGTGCACCTGGCGCAGGAGCTGAATGAGATTGGTCCCTGGACCCATTGATTATCTAGCGGCGGCTGCTAAGGTCATTGGTCACCCGTAAGTGTGTGACAAGCTTTTTATCGCGAGATGTGGCGGTGATCTTCCCCATTGGATGGTGAGATCCGGCGTCGACCCCCCCTCATGTGGCAAGGGCTGTCCCCAACCAGGTATCTCCCACCAGCGGGGCATTGTTTCATCCAGGGCAAGCCGACCGGTCTCCATGTATATGTGCTAATGTATTACGTGTAAGAGAAAGTGCGTGTAAGGGGTGAGGATAGGGCGTGGAAGAGGAAGGGAAGATCGCGCGTGGTCCGTGGCCCGTTTGTTATTGTACTGCTCCGGCATGCGCCTGGTGTTGATCGGAGAGACCACGAAAAACTACCGATCACAACAGTTGGTCGCTGGAATTCTTATCCACACAGCGACTGGATGCGATCTAGCTGGAGAGTGCGAATACTCGAACTTCCCTGTCAGAGACGCTGCAGAGACAACTGCAATGCTGACGCTGAGCTACACTAAACCGGTCCGCGCACTTGGGGCTCGCGCAAAAGAAGCAACTTCCACGCACCCATTCGCTGGAGTTCCTCGCTGTCGCTGCTCAACGTGCAGATAAAGCGAACGTGTTTCTCACTTGGTGCGCGGGAGGGTTCGTGACATTAATCTTGACACGTAACAAAATCGTGGCGTTGATAACGGGAAGGAATGTAGCAAAATGAATTGCTGCATGACTAGTGCTATTTTTTCTGTCTCGTTATGCTTCATTGCGATGTATTAATCCCTTGGCTTGTTTGAAATGGTCGCTGGTAAAAAAGAAGAAGAAGACAACTGAACAGGTCCGAGCTGGCACTCGGTATATATTCCTGAGTACACACACAAAGATAGTGATTAGTTTTTCTCCGCCAAAGAAATGAAACTCTAGTGCAGGAATTGCAGAGTACCATGTGAAACACAGTGTTATGAAAACAAAATATACGTTTTCCTGAAATTTCAGTTTCTAAGAGGAGTTCCAGAGCGAAACAGAAAAGTGAACATAATTTTGGGTCATGGAATTAAACGTAATAATTCAAGGGTCAGCTACAAATAATATTTGTAATATTTAATTATGTTGGGGAGTTATGCCGTCCGATTTTCTTATCACCTGTTGATTGAGGTCACTGGGTTCACATTCTTTTCGACGAGAGTGAGAAAGAGATCCAGACACAGTTAGGTGGCCGTGACCATGTTGTTCACACGGACTTGTAATCAACTTTGTCAGTGGAAAGGTCGTGGTTAGCTGACTCTCAAATAAACAGAATATCTCGGAAGAAAGAGGGAAGTGACTTTGACGTGATGGATTATATAGTTCGCTCGCAACGTGGAGAAAGGGTATTACAAAATCACCTGTATAATAGATTCGGAATGAAGAATTCCAATGGGGAAAGTTTTGTCTGCGATCCAGCTCTAGTGAAAGGAAGAAGAAATCGTAATCCATGAAGGAGGGGCGTTGTTAATCTAATTTCAGAACAAACGGATATACTTGAATATGATATTAATTGAACCGAGCGCTTTATTTTTAAACGAATGATACTTACTCGTAAGAACATGATTTATTACCTATTACTCATTTAAGTTATAATAAGATCCAATAATTTTATATGACATTGCAGTAATCTACTGTATTCGACATTGAAGCATATAGAGGAAGAGTGCATGCAACATTAGCATACAATCAATCCAAAATGATGTCCATCTTTTGTTTTATTTTGAAAGACAGAATGCAATTCGTCCTACTAAAAAATGAAATAGTTTCGGAAACCTAACATTTTTGTTTTTATAACATTAAGTTTTACTTATTCAATGACTTTTAATCCGAAAGGAGTACGAAACTGCCCTTACGGACTTGCAATCCCGTATGCTCTCACACCCATACTGACACACCAGTGCCCGGTTTCAACCTGGGCGGGAGAGATTGTGAAGAACTAACAGTATTGATACGACGATCATTGTGTGAGAACTAATATGATTATAGTGCCGTACTCACTCCCCGACCGTACGCGGCAATGAGATGATGCCAATGGTGGTTTTCTGTCGTCTTCTAGTGAATGGACAACGGTTTGTGTTTAAATTAGAACTGAATGACGATGAGTAGTGTGTAAAGTTTATGTTGAGATGAGTAAATGGTGGTATGAGAACCCGAGCCCATCTCAATAACATGAAGAAAATCTCCATGCTTTACGATGTACTAGTGCCATTCAGCACAAAACATGATCACACAATCAAATTATTTTGTTTTGCGTTTTGTATAATTTCTGAATATCATCAAGATATTTTAATAATTGAATATGCAAAGTCTAATGATTTTGGTGCTTTTTTTCATCTTAGAAGCACTGGGTAGTCTGCGAGTCGAGCAGACATTTCGGTTCCAAATTACTTTTTTATTTTGTGTGTGATTGGTAGTAATGATTCTTATAAATAATAATAATAATAATAATAATAATAATAATAGTAATAATAATAGTAATAATAATAATAATAATAATAATAATAATAATAAAAACTAACCAAGGAGGCAGAGAAAATTCTTCGATACAATAGTTTGGAAATCGAGATCAGCCGAATGAGGGGTGCAAAAGCACAGGTCGTCCCGATAGTTATCGGAGCTCTGGAATTTGTTCCGCAAAATTTGCGTAAGAACTAATTAAATCTCCAGATTACTCAAAAGACTGCAAGACAAGAAGTTTATAATCAGTCGACTCATAACATCTTAAGTCGTGAATTAGATTAATAATAATAATAATAATAATAATAATAATGATTAAGTTAATGTAAGATGGATTCCTTTCGTGATGAATAGATCAGATACTGTTGTATTAAGTAGACGACACACCCAGGGCTGTAAAAGAGAGCTTAGCAACGAGCCCTCGTCCTGGAGGGCAAAAGCCCTCGAGCGGCGGGTGAACAACGCGGTCATTAATCAAGCAGGAAGCGCCAGTCGCAGGTGCGCTGCCGCTGGCGACACCTGGTGGCGGCGTCGGACGGCGCGCCAGGGGCAAAGCAATTAGTCTTTTTCCAGCGGAAGAGGAAGATGGCGGACGCCAAGGGGAAACGGCAACGCCCCTCCGCTTTTCGTGGTCCCGCCCATGTCTCTTGGCGTCTTCTCGCCCCGCCCGGTCCCGCCCGGTCCCGCCCGGTCCCGGCCCCCGTCACCGCCCGTCCCGCCCCCGTCCTCCTTGGGTTCCCGCCCGGCCCTGCCCCGCCCCCGCCCCGCCCCGCCCCCCGCCCCGCCCGTACCCCGCCCCGCCCGCCCCGCCCCGCCCCGCCCCGCCCCGCCCCCTGAAACGGCCCGCCCCACCCCGCCCCGCCGATTCCCCGTTCCATCCTGCTCCACCCACCTCCACACAGCCCCTCCCCACCCTGCCCTGCCCCACCTCACCCAGCCCCCCGCCCCTTCCCGTCCCCTCCCGACCATTTCCGCCCCGCCCCATGATGGAGTGACCAGGCCACCCACCTTCCACCTGTGGGTACCGCACTTCTGATCCTGGATCAAATGTGGCTCAGAGCAACAGCCAATGACAATGCAGCGCCTCTGAGCAGGACGTCCTAGTGTTCGGGACCCGGTGGTGGCAGGGTTTTTGACACTAGCTGGATCGAATTCACCCGCTGTCTGGATGGGAATTCCACCGGCCGGCTACTCTGATCAGTAGTTTTCCGTTGTTTCTCCGTTCAACACCAGGTGAATACTAGAGTAGTACCCTAACAAATGGGCCACGGACCGCGCGCGATCTTTCCGTCCTTTTCCTTGTTCCATCCTCACTTCATACGTTCACACACTTACACTCGCATGCACTACTCTATCAAACTTGTCCGGAGACCAGACAGGACCATAGAGCTTGTCCGTCCTGGCGCGGTGTCCACCTGCCGGGAGATAACTGGTTGGGGAAAACGCAAAAAGCCGAAGTTGGTTGCCGCCAAATCTCGCCATCCAACGGGGGAAAATTATCGCCACTTCCGGTGACAAAAACACCCACTACACTTACGGTACTAATGACCCGGAATCACTAATCAATCAATCGACTCCTGTTCCACGCATGTGGAGTCTGTGGTGGGCGAAGCGGCAGGGACAGGTTTTCTAGAGATCTCTCGATTTCCCTGCCTCGTGTTCCACTATTCTCCATCATTACGCATTCGTTGACCTTAAACTACTGGCGTAAAAAGGAATAGCTTATTGCAAGTAATGACTAAAATTTACTCAATTCATGAATGAACAATTTACACAAGGAAGTGTTTGTAAATTAGTATTAATTGCAATGCCGTTTTACAACTTCATTAAAAGTCTTGCTCTCAAGGCTCCGATTCTAACAGGAGTTCTAAATAGTACAGTAGTGAGTAAATTTTACTCACACACCTCAAAACAGTCTCTTACTGAAAGAAAACAAATGCAATATCAGTTCGTTGCATATTGACATCTAATATTCTCAATGGCAGGAGGTGATATCTTGCACACACATCACGGATGCTATTTGCAAACACTGGGTAAATTTCAATTATCACTATTATTCTAATATTAAAACCATTCACCTCAGGTGTAATCTTAAAGTGACGAAACGTTCACCCCAATCCCCTTTCCCCCCTCCGCCCCACCCTGCAAATTTCCAATCTCTCATCACCACAACTCCCGATGACGACCCGTCGTGACCGTTTTCTCCAACCCTGCAAGATCCAATTCCCTTGTCTCCGATCCACCGCCATCCACCTTCGTCTAACCGGGCTTCCCTGTTCCGTCGCTAAATGACACTAACTCTTGCTACGCCCTTCATCATCCCAGGATCCTATGCCTAGCCTTTCCGTTTGTCGTTCTATTGCAATTATCTACAGTATTCCATCACCCACGCTCATACATGTCTCATGTGACCTTGTTCGCTGTGTGGTGTTCTCAATCTTCCGTATGTCTAGTCTTTCGCTTTGAGCGTGACGTGTAGAGCTACGATATATACGATATGTACGCTAGCTTTCCTCTTCTTCACCACCTCTTCCATGTATGTGTAGGTGGATTGCTGTGGAGAGTCTGAAAAACAAAATGAATCTGCGGCAGGTTTTATCGGGATTTTTTCGTTCCCCGTGCCTCTCACTCCAACATTGCTGCATCATTCTTCCCATATCATAATAACCGTTCTATCAAATCACTCAGCCATTCCTGGTGTGACCGTAGGTACACCAAACGAAATGAAATGGCAATCTCTCTTTGAATAGATGTGTTCCTGTTTTTTCCCGTGGGGATCTGTCGATGGTAGTGTTGAAATTATTTCTTCGCAACTTACGTCATTGTACCATGTCCGTGAAAATCCATGCCAGAGAATAAACAAACATTGCTCATTCTCTATCCTCATCTTATCTTTCGTGTCTCTTTCAACATTCCTATTCTCTGCCGTGATTACCACACAAGTGCCTTTGCCGATCCTCTCCTCTCTTTCGTAAATCCCGCAGCCTTACGCATCTGTCTAGCGTAGTCTCGTGTAATGTCTCACAATATCCCAAACGTGCTGACCATTAGCTACGTCTTCCCACCACTGTCACTCGCGATACAAACGAGGTGCCGATGACAAGCGCTGTCTACCTGTCTGCGATGACAAGCCCCGTCAGCAACTCGACTCCGTGCGGACATTAATTAGCCGGAGTTTCCTTTTGACTAACGTCCGCAATCTGACCTCAGGACTTCCGTGAAATTCTCTACTTTTCTTCAACTCTCCCCGACGATGCTCATGAATTGCATATTGTTCCTTAAAAATTTTAATTTGGTAATTAAAAATGTAATGTTTTATGGCTTACAGTGCAATATGATCGAACTAAACCTGTTGAAGGAAATTAAGAGACACTTCTATAGGTTATGAAGATACAAGTGGTGGTTAGCTCACGTTAAAACAAAGGAGAGGCAGAGAGGAAAAGTCCGAATCGCCGAAACGCGGTGGATGGCGCCCTTCCAACGTCATAAAACGCACGAAAGCGCCCCCGGGTGTTTGTGGAGTATCTGGATCGAGGCTCTTACGTAACGAGCTCATCCTCGAAGGGGGCCGAGGCGATTGTTACGTGATCTGCCGGAGAAATGGAGGCGAAGGGTGCGACGATGGACCCGCAGCTCGTCGCGTCGGTTGCTTTCACTAATGCGAGCGCCGCCGCCGCCGCCGCCGCCGCCTTGTGACTCTTGCTTGGGCTGTAAACTTTCCAATCGCTTCCATTTCAACTGCGAGGTGCTGGGAAAAGTCAGCGCGGTCGGTAACAAGATTTTTGTTTTACGAAAGCTTTGACTGAAGTCGAAAGACTGACTAGAGCGATAATTAACACACAGTTCACGTGTGCATGTGCGTGCGTGCGTGCGTAGTAGTAGCGTAAGTATGTAGTCGTATTTGGAGTTACATGAATGGGTTCGGAGAGTCAAGATGTTTTACACGGTGCTACAGAAAGTGGACATATAGTTTCCCAATATTGCACACATCCCATTCATGAGTCTCGTTCCGAATTTGGTACAGCTATAAAATAATGTGTTATGAATTCGACCCATCTTTTGAAGTTTCGTCCTGGTTGGTGGACTTGGTTTGGACGTTCGCTGGAAATGAGGAGTCGTGCGTTTGTCCCCACGTTTTGGCGATTGACGCCGCGCTCGGTATCTGTCACAGGAATGTCCTTCGAGGCGGAACCCAGAGAGAAGGGCAAGAAAATGATGTCAGGGGAAGGTCGAGATGAACACAAATGACTGAATTTCTCAACACTGATTTTTCTAATGTGTTGCTAAGTTTCAATAATTTAAATGCATTTTATATATGCATATTTGAGGAATTTCTGTAGACATTGTACTTATGTGCACATTATGAAGTTACAGATTCAAGTAATATTTAAATTTCAATGTTTATATAGTTTGATAAAATCCTAATAGCATTTGTTAAATTGCATCCTGATAATTCTGAAACATTTTTATTCTCTTCTGTTCCATGTAATTGAATTCAAACTGCTGTGAATTAGACCCAAACTAAATCAATTATTTCAGTTCTATTTAACTCTAACGCCATCGGTTACAATATAATTCGATTTACTTCAATACTAGGTAATCAATTGATGAATGATTATTTGCATGACGAATTATACTAGTATAATTATTGTGGTACGTGTAGTTAATGCTGAATTCTTGCACAAAATTATTATCCGAACCGTAATTACGGTCAGCATATACAAATTAACGACACTCTTCAAACTAACACCTTAAACATTCAGATCAAATAACTGCATAAGAAGGTGTAGGTTTCACTTAAGAGGAAATAATATCAAACACTCCTTTAGTATATAACACACTGGCCCTAAATCACGGCTGCCAGCAGTTGCGATTGTGACGTCAGAAACGGTAGCTTGCTTGATTTATTGATTATTACTGATTCCGGGCGCGTCAACTACTGGGGTCATTATTCCTGTAAGTGCAGTTCATGTTTTTGCTCGGGAGGTGACGGAGGTCGTCTCCCGCTGAGGGGGCGAGATCCGGCGCAACCCTACCGTTGGCTAGCGGGGTTTTCCCCAACCAGGTATCTCCCATCAGCGGTGCACCGCCTCAGCTGGGGCAAGCCATAAGCCCCCGACCAGTGAAAGTAAGGGGTGAAGATAGGACAAAGAAAAAGAAGGAAACATGCACGCGGTTTGTGACCCGTTTGTTAGAAGGTTCCGGCATTCGCCTGGTGTTGATCGGAAAACACAGAATACTACCGATTAGAGCAGCCAGATTTTAGAATTCTCCTCAGCGGTGGAATTTCACCTAGCTGACAAGCTAGTGTCAACAATATTGTCACCGTCGGGACTCGAACCTAGGACCTCCCGGTCAGAGACATCAGTTGGTGCCCAAGGCCATCTCTCCCGGGGGTAGCTGGTGCACAACGACCCTGGAAAAGCGCGAAGTGTACGCTTACCGCGACAGCCAATGATGCATACAAACCAAATATGCACGCTCTATTTCAACCCCGTGAAACGTTTCTTTCTCGTCTGTTTACGCACTCACCGCGCGCCTGTTGCACCCGTTTCGCAGAGCACTTTCTCGCCACGCACTCGCCGCTCTTTCGCAAACGCCCGCGACGCGACGCGAAGCGACGTCGCGCGCGCACGCACACTCACGCATGTGGCTCGGGCGCTGGCGGGAATGCCTCGCCCGCCGCCGCCGTCCGTTCGTCTCAACGCAAAGGTGAAGGGTTGGAGAGCGGGCGACACGCGATAGCGCTTAGCGGAGATCAAAGCGCAGCGCTACCGGTGAGAGGGGCAGATTTATGCAGTGCTTCTGGGGCGATCACGACTGGGTTGAGAGGGGACTGGCGCGGTGTTCTTGCAGTAGGTCACGCGGTCATTTCAGACTCCATCTGGGTGTTTAAAAAATACTTTATTTACGTAGGTTCGCGCACAGGTATAGCGTAAGCGAGGTGCACAGTTATATATACTACAACTTATGGAAATATGTATATTATGATCTGAATTTACGAGTTGAAATACACACACACAATATATATATATATATATATATATATATATATATATATATATATATATATATATGCATAAATATTCCGAAACGAAAATATGTGTAATTACGTGTGAATGTTCACTATGTATAAATGTTGCGGCTAAAAGCTGAAAAATAATTTGCAGATTAGCTAGTTAATTCGCACTTTCGCTAATGTTGGCATTAACCACCAGGTGCTAGTTGATGTAAGGTGCTTGTGCGAGTGTGACGATATTGTGTTCTCAACAATAAATTATGCATTTCTCAAAAATGTGTAGCATTTTACAAAATTTGGTTGAATTTGGTTCAGTACAATACGCATTACAGGCAGTCAAGAAACGGTATGGGAGGGCGGGGCAGGTCAGGACAGGGAGATACGGGGTGGCACGTGCCGGGGCACGATGAGGAGGGACAGCGGGGAGTGCATGGGGAGAGGCTTTGAGGGCGGAGGGAAACGCAGTGAAAGCTGAGCAGAGTGAACGCAGATGTGGGGGAAAAGGCAGTGAGAACAAGATGTGGGGGAAAAGGCAATAATATTTTTTTAAATATTTTTTACGCCGTAGACGTAACGCCGTTTACGCTCCATTCCTTTCTGGTCAAAAAATGATTGTTACAATGCCCAAAGAGCGCCGGTATTTTTCGACTTTAATTGAACGCAAAGCATATTATAAATAATATGTTATTATAACAGCACTCAGACTATTCTCATCAAATTCTCCCAGAGCATCATCAGTTTTATTACAATGATATAGTAATACTTCGTAGGATTTTGTTTAGCATTAGGTCACCAAATTAAAGACGATTAATTAAATATGTATCTTATTTAAAAAACTAAGATTAAAATTTCAAGGTTTATCTCAGTGAATGTTATTTTTTCAATTTGATTTTGAATTAAACATGTTTTATTGTAATATGTGAATCCTCGCAGTAGTCTTGAGTAAGTAGTTGTCGAAGTAGCGACTAATAATGTTGTCTTTGGTAGGGAAATGAATAGGTTATTCGAAGACCTTTTAAACAGGTTTCGGTGAAATATAAAAGGCACCGAAGTAGTCGAAGGGTAATTTGTATTTCTCTGTAAGAAATAGCTGCCAAGATACGGAAATTTCCTGGACCGGACTGGGATGAGAACGAGGCAGGAGAGTTAGTTTTGTAACAGTGTACCATTTACATAACTTACGTTCGGTATCGTGAAGACTGGTCGAGCACAGCTTTGTATTTCACAGATCTTCGAGAACTACAGGGGCTCGATTCATCTAGGCCAATCAGGGAGATGTTTTTTCCTCGTTTACTGCCATGAGGAAAGAGAGAGTTATTAAATGCTGTAGGAAAAAGTACCAATGTTATCACAAAAAAACATGTTTTTGGAACCCTCATACTCTACAAGTTATTTTTACATGCCTCTATTCATTGTAAATTATTTTCTTTAATACATACTAGTATAGTCAGAACCCAATTTTTGTAGGTGCTTGATTTTATTCTCAATATGTCTGCCGGTCGGTCTATCCATCAAATAATCTCGTTCCTAACCCGTAAAAGGGATTTACATCAATACGAATAGTTCCTGATCTATCAGAATGATGTCGCAGCCTCTCGACTTTCAAAAGACTTTTAATCTTTGGAAATAATTTTCATCAAACCCCTAGAACATTTTCCAATGGATATATTTTTTTCTCTGAAATAGAACAAATTCCGCTTATTAATGTGCCATGTCTCATTATTTTATCAACATTTCTAAAATTTCGAAAATTGCAAATTTCCAGGGTTTCCCTTACATTTCACGAGATGGCTGAACAGTTGATTGGCTACAAGTTGCAATATTATAAAGTATTCTTTACAAATAATTCCAGAAAATATATATTGTGAGGTTAGTGATGATATGTCATATGTTCATTCCTATAAAATGTGTGTTGTTGTAGTACGACTATGGTTTGTCACCTGCAAGCTGTCCAATGCCTAAGTATTCGGTAGAAATACTGTCACCATTGTGTGTTAGAAATACTGTCCGTGTGGTCCTTGACCTGTCACCCGGCATGTGCGGTAGTGTCGTGCATGTTACTGTGATGATAGGACAAGGAAGAAGAAGGAAAGATCGCGTACGTGAAGGAAAGATGAAGGAAAGGTCTTTCCTTCCTCGGAAGCGGGAAAATAATTTGCTGCTTGAAAACACATTTGATGATTTATGTCCTACTATAATGTTCCGGGGCATTTAGAAACAATGAGAAAGTACGTGCTTCAGCTGCACCACTAGTTTTGTTTTTTTATTTTATTTTTTATTCGCTGTGCTGTGTCTGCAGGTACTTCGTGGGCGGGCTGCTGCAGTTCCAGCTGCACCGCGCGCTTTGCACCGCCGCGGGCCAGTGGGACCCCCTGAGGCCCGACGCGCGCCCGCTGCACCAGTGCGACATCTACCGCAGCGCCGCCGCCGGCGACATCCTCAAGTGAGTCCGCCCCCCCCTCCACCTCCCCCACCCCCATCGCCTCTTTGCAGAGGTGAAACCGCGAGTGCGTTTGGAAAGCGATGGCAAAATATGCGGAGGTGTTAATATATTTCTTGGGGAATTTCTAGAGCACCAGTGGTATTTGCCAAATTTTCAAAAGTAAATTAATTATTTTCTGACCTATCACACAGGCAATTTTTTTTTCTTTCCTCAAAAAATAAACTCGACCTCATGTTATATCAATTTCTATCAATCAATAATAATGATAATTATTAGTTGTAGTGAAATATAAGCGCATAATACATAGGTGAATAAGAAGTGTTAAAGAGAGGTTCTCGTTTGATACGAAAGCTACCATCTACTGGAAATATGTAAGTCGTCAAATATTTTGCATTTGGTAACATAACCATTGGAGGAACGATACGGTGTTACAAACGAGGTGAATGAGGAATGCTCAACTAAATGTGAGGGTTTTTTGTTGTTTTCTTTTGGGTTCGAAACGCATTTATTATGAATTTGACGGTTAGTTTGAAAGCATTTGCGAACATGATATTGTTTAAAGGCAGGGATGTATTTAAAATTATTACCAAATTACAATAGAGTATTTTTTCTCTGTAAATGTCAAATATTATTTGTTAAGAAAGCTCCTGTATTTTCGAATATCGTCTTAAATATTATATACCTAATCTCAATAACGGAACCAAGGAAAATCGTTCTTTTGACAAGGTATTGCAATCTTTTTTACTAGTGCAAAGAGCAACAATTCAGTCGGCTGTAGTGATAAAATGTATATAAATAAACAAAAGTATCTCTGATGTTACATACTTAATTTTGTCGTGCGTATTGATTTCTATTTAACTGAACGAATTCCCCATATGTTTAACCTCATAATTCGTATAAAGATCACAAATATTTTTCACCCAGAATACTATATTACAAATATTTTATATGCCAAGTCTCCAATACTTTTATAATTGTGTGGTAGAGTGCAATTTCTTGTCGTGAACGCGATGGAGTGCGGATGTGAGCGGCAACGTGTTGGCAGGCGCCTGATGGCGGCGGGGTCGTCGGCGCCGTGGTCGGAGGCGCTGTACGCGGCCACGGGCCAGCCGCGCCTCAACGGCTCGGCGCTGCGCGACTTCTTCCGCCCGCTGGAGGAGTGGCTGCGGCAGGAGAACCTGCGCACCGGGGAGTTCGTCGGATGGGTCTACGGTGAGCCACGCCCCCACCCATGCACGCACGCGCGCACGCAAGCATACATGCACACAAGCACACATGCACACAAACACACGAGCACACATGCACACAAGCACACAAGCACACATGCACACAAGCACACATGCACACAAGCAACAAGCACCAATTTAACAACTACACGTAACAGGGCACATACAAGCACGCATACACCAAACACACAAACACAAAACACGCAAACACGAACCGCAGCAACACGAGACGCAGCAACACGAGACGCAGCAACACGAGACTCACCAACACGAGACGCAGCAACACGAGACGCAGCAACACGAGACGCAGCAACACGAGACGCACCAACACGAGACGCACCAACACGAGACGCACCAACACGAGACGCACCAAAACGAGACGCACCAACACGAGACGCACCAACACGAAACGCACCAACACGAAACACACTAGCATGAAACACACAAGCACCAAGCATATGTCCACATAAAAATATCCATACATAAACGCGAACACACTAGCTCATGAGTACACGAATAGTACAAGTACAAAAGTACACAAGTACACAGGAACACGAGTAGGTAAACCCAAGAGCATACATGCTCACCAGTACACAAGCACACGAGGACTCAAGCACACAAACACCCCAACACCCCGTACCCGAGCCCATGTCCACACAAGGGCACCAGCACACACTAATGTACACTAGCCCTCGTCCATGCGCAACCCTGCTGGATGCTTAGTTTAGACAATGAGAGAAACAAAGAGTGTGAAGAATCTTTATCTAAATTTATATTACAATAATTCTACAATTGTAGAGCATAAATAAAACCAGAGCTAAATATGAAAATTTGCATTTTGTACTGAAGGCGTGGTGTCAAGTGTAATGCGGTGTAAAATAGGCTATCTGATACTCTCAATCATAGGGGTTTAAATTGTCGCCTCTAAACTGCACATCATGTCCCGCGAGCTTTTGAAGCAGTTATTCTTTATTATTTCTGAACTCCTTTTTTGTCACTTATCACTGTTTTCACTTACAATCTACAATTTATAAAGACAAACATGTAATTTTCCATCAAGAAGCATGGCTCAACTTTGAATAAAGATGCGAGTATTGCCATCTGTCAAAATATGCTTGCAAATTTAAGCCGAAGGCGGTATATTTTGAAACTACCTGGCCTACATCTATTGGAATGCAAATGACATGGTTCTTCTGATACATCTGCATGAAAAAGTGACCAGAGGGAGTGGTCGGTAGGAAATCAGGTTTTGCCGGCGGTTGGATTTAGCGACCGAGAATCCAGGAAGTTTGCGACATCCCACACTGTGTTATTGGATAACGCACTTAAGTGTTCCGTGGAAGCACTTTTTTCAGATAGAATGGAAGTGAAGGTGCTAATGCAAACGGCGTTTCGTGAGATATAATTCAAGTCACTTATTATATATTACGTCACACAACTATTTACTCTACTACAGATACGTTTACCATTTTTATCGTGAATATATTTACACTCGTAAACTACAGTTATATTTCCTAATGCATTAAACAAATTTTCATATTATAAATTATATATACAACTCATTAATGCCACAAAAAATAGTTGAATATCTCTATATTAATTGCATTCCTGCAATCGAAACACCACTACTATCTACCCGAACTCAGAAAAAGAGTATAATAATCCTTTAATTGTATCAGAATTGGTACAATAAGAATGCTAATTACATTTTAGTAGTACATCAGTAAGCAACATTATGAACATATATTTAATTGTTACTACTTCATAAGAAACTCAATATTTAAATTTCAACCACCAACTTAAATTAGAAAATGTGACAATACTCGTAGTCAATATTGTATAATTTGCCAATATTATATAGATATATTATCATTCTCCAAACTTACCTTTGTAAGAATATATTTGGCGCCTCCGTCAAGAATATTTTCAGTTATTTCTACCAATGAAGTATGCTTTTAGCCAACGCCTTTGTTTGTTTTTTAAATTCTATAAAGTTTTAATGTAAAATATCAATATTGGATTTCACACATAATGTCTTCTTTAGCATGTATTACATCAAAAACACGTTGGTTAAATGCTAGCTAAAAAACGGAACAATATAAAAGATTTAACAAGAAATAGTTAAATGTATACGTGTAAAACATATTTCGTATACGTACATTACCAATGTGAAACAATATAAACGCCAATTTATCTCGCCTCTCTATATATCGCCTATCTGAAAAGTATGCAAGCAAACCCATTCTGAGTCAGACACCACTCACGTTTCTACTTTCCAAGATTTATAAACATTACATACTTTCTTAAATTTGCCTTTCCTTTTGCTAGGGAGTAGTAAAATTCCCATTGCTTTCTTCGCTTCTTCTAATATTTGTTTTGCAATTTTTCATTTTCACACTCTTTCCTTATCCTCTCGTCGCTCCTATCGTCACTCGTTTTCCTGAACATACTACTAGTGCAATTTTTATCTTCTTTATCAATTAGTTCCGTTGATTACTACTCTTCATGAATTATAATTTTATTTCACTGCTATAGTAGGTGGAAGTGAGTCAATTTGTTGTCTCCAATGTTTTGATGAAATTTTGAGTAAGAAATAACCATTTTCACTTTATCAACATAAAAAAACCTTTTTTACTCCATGTGCCAAAAATTATATTTAAATAGTAGAAAAAAATAATTATTTTTTTCGTAACACTATTATTGAATTACGAGAGGAATATCGTAAGGAGATACGTGCACCTACATGACTTTCTCGATGAAGGGGGTTGCAAAACCAGCTCTTTGGTGGCCTTTACGGTCTATTTTACATGATTTCGACGTGTTTTGAATGTAAATTCGTTGATATGATCATACTTTGAAGAATTACTGTTAGTAGAGTTATAAATCAAAATACACATTTGCTTTCTCACTTCGCCCGAATTGTATCACAGCTATCATGAGCTCAAATATGATCTCGATAATTTTATGCGATCGTTTATATTTATTAATTATTTTAACGTACGGTGTCAACAAGTAATTACACACAGCTTCATGAAGTTGTGTAAAAAACATCTGTCAAATAGCTATTCATTTCGCTGTAAAACGGTGCATTCTCTTTTAAAAATTAAATAGATTTTCTCAGAAGATCACCAGTTGTAATTTAAACAGTTTCAACCACCTTCTCAAAGGGTCGTTATCATTGTAGGTCCCACCATTTTTACGACTTCCGCGATCTAAAGCTAATTACTTCTCTTTCTTCAAGCAGTAGGCCATTGACTTGACACGTGCTTTTTTTCAATTTTGACCTCTCCTCTGACGTTTTGGTCTTGTAACACTTCGTTTCTTTTGTTACGAGCTATAAAATATGGCAGCAAACATATTTTGTTTTGCATTATCTGTTTATCACATTCTTTCGGTTACATTTCTCAAAAATTAACTAGATAAATATATATACCGTGATCACACTTGTCGGGCGAACAGTGGGGAATGCAGAGGTTGCCCCGGCTGGGACGGTTCCAATCTTCCTGCTGAGTGAGTTTGTTGGAGGGATGAAACGCAAAATGACGTGTAGATCGGCGTCGGTTCAATGTGAGAGGAACACCACGATATCACAAGATACGTGGCTTCCCATTTCTTGCATTTAGCTGTCTCTCCCATCTCATTCCTTTCTTAACCCTGTCATCGTCCTCTAACGCATGTTTAAAGACTTTCCTCTCAGTAACCTAATGAAGACATAACATAATGAAATCACTAATAGGGAGGGGACAAGAAGTTACCATCTTCACACTTTGCTGATACAAAGATTTAGATTTGGATTTATTTAGTCAAAAAACAGTAAAAAAACTGTATGTGACGTATGGGGGAGAATATAATCTACGCACGTTTTCTTGAGTTTCAGAATTCCTTCCCATCACTTTAACTATAAATGGTTGAAAAATGAATAAAAGTAAAATACAAATTCAAAATAATAATAATAATAATAATAATAATAATAATAATAATAATAATAATAACATTTTTAAAAAAGTAACTCGGTCAATCAACTGAAGAGCCTCAAGGCTGAACATTTTACTGTTTGCCAATGTGAAATAAAATTTAATTTTAAAAAAAGGAGGCTTTTTCAATCTGATTAGCCTAATGCTGTGTGTTGCAGATGGTGACTACTGCCGCACGAGTCTGGAGACAGCTGGGCTCCAAGTGCGAGGAGGCTACTACAACCGAGGCCCTCGAGGGGCTCTCCTTGCTCCGACACTTCTCCTCGCCCCGCTGCTGCTGGCACTTCTGCTGCTGCGACCGCCGGCCTAGGAAAAACCCCTTCTCGCATGCAACCCTGCCTCGGCAACTACAAGTCACTTCTCCGAAGATCCAAAACGTTTCTTGCGCACCCGTCTTGAGACAGAGCAGGTGGGAATGGTAGCTGTTGGAACTTGTTGAAGTGGGTGTGTTGTAGGAGGTGGAAGTGTAGAGACTTGTGACTGTCCAGTGTATGTGAATGTTTTTAATTATTTTGTATTATATTTGTACATCATGTAGTGAAATGCAAACTAGCGATGATGTGAGGTTTGGGACGACGTAACGAAAGTATAGTGCTTGTTTACTTGGAGAAAAATAACACGACACACTAATATGTAAAGTGAAAAGAATTAATGTTATTTTGTGCCATTTTGTACATATAATATTCGCATTTGTATTTGTAATTGAAAAAATGCTTGCATTATATGTATTAGATAGTTGTGTGAGCTACGTTCTAAATCAGTTCCTTATTGAAGAGAAGATAAACGTAGCACGTAGTACACACACTAAAAATACAAAACTACTAATTGACTAACGGATTGTATAATGTAGCATAGACGCGGGTTCGCTTTAAGGTTATGTCGTCCCAACACCTTCATATTTTGGTCAGTGCTCGCGCACTGAGCACCGAATCGAATTGCACGTACCTTTGCTTCAGAAACTGAAGTGCCCCAATTGGGTGCGTTGGTGAAACAGAGAAGTAATTTTTACTAATGTGTGAATAATCATAATGTATGTATATAAAATTAGCGTTTAATATATAAAAATATAATATATAATATTTAACAATCATGTATCATTCACACACAATAAGTTGGACGATAAATAGAACAATTGGGATAAAATATTTTGATAAACACTTGTAATGCCGCAATTCCTCAGCAAAAAGAAAGGAAAATGTATCTTTGAAGAATTTTAGAATGGGGGACTAAGCTATTTGTGCCAACAATATAAATTATCAAATTTTATTCTCAAAATGCCAACGCAGATGAAGAGTTACAAAACCTATGTATCTTGTCACTTCCTTTTGCTATAATCAGCATAAAAAGTTGTTGCCATTGCTTACTACAGAATTGTAGTAAAAGATAGCTTTTGTCATTTTTCCTGAAGTTATGTTTTTTGTCACTAAGATGTCATAGCCCCGACATCCACTATTTATAATTAAATACCCAACAATGTTCTTTAATTATTCGAAAACTGATGATAAAATGTGATATCGATAATATTTCACATTTTGATAACGAGTTACGAATTATTTTACATTAAAAAAGAAACTAATTACATGAGTTGAAATAAAAAAGCACAAAAGCATATTTAATAGTTTTTTTATGAATATAGAAATAATACAAATGTTTTCCTACAAGCTATCATGGCAGAAATTACATCCAAACATATTCCCACAACAATCCTGTTCCCATTGGCGTAAAATAAAAGTAAATTTCATATAAAGATTCTCCAGGCAAGAAATACAACTACGTCCGTAAACCTAATTTATAAACGAAATTGTCACCTATCCACGCCCATAACCAATGAATCGTTAGTATATGGGGCGGCGTAATTGCAAAATATTGTGAATTGAACCCAGGGTGCTCAGCAATGAAGTCAAATTGAAGGAGTCAGGCCAACATCATTCAGACCCTTATTTCAACTACCCAAAACAAAGAAGTTAGAATATCCCCCAAAACAATAATCCTAACGCTGTAAAAAGAATGTTCTTATAACTTCAATATTTGCAGAGGAAGCTGCAAGAAGCGTATCCAGAAAACTGACTGAATTTACAAAAAGTTAGTTTTCCTTCGGCTTACAAAAATTACATTAATTACACAATAATCAAATAAATCACATAATCACTACATTGTACCGACGTCATTACTAGCAACGAGCTAGAATAGACCACACAGAGTGGCTGAAGCGTCGTCATCTTTTCTGCAAATTGAAGCCATATTTTTTGCAGTCAATGCAGCGCCCTCTGGAGAAACAGTGTAATCTAGTTTCCATAAGACGCTGGTGGGCTCGGGTGGGCTCGGACCGCGCGTAATATAAATCCTCTTAGTCTGTGTTCCACGACCGAAACCAATCAATCAAAAACGAAATCACACTATGTAAGGAGAATTAATTGGAAAAAACTCTAAAAACCCGTTGCTTCCTGCATCAGTCAGTGTTATAATAATGGAAGCTGTTGAAATGTTTTTGTAGTTAGCATAACGACTAAAATTGAATGTTGTTGCAATAAGAAGCAAACAAATAGATCACAAATAAGGCAGCAAACTTGAAAAATTATATATTTGTGGTTTTATGACTTATAGTTTTACAGTTACATGTCGAACATATACTGAAGGCATATTCTAACATTCTAACATTCTTTTCTCCAATAGCATAATACAAACCAAAATACAGCAATATAGAAATAAGATCTTATACAAACTACATGTCGATTCAGTACAACAGTTCTATACGCCACCATCAGGTACTTCTCATGTTTGACTGCAAAAAACATGGTTCGTCAGCGTCCACCAAGAGCGCTAAATCCATAGAGTCAGCCACTCTTCGTGGTATATTCTAGCTCGTTGTTTATTAGGCAATTCATCCGCGTGAACGACAGGCTCAAACCAAGTTATTGTATATACAGCAATGGAAGCAGCAGTGACTAGCGACCCTGGCGGAGACCCCGCCACCTCAGCGTGTCTTATCTCTGCCTTCCGAAAGCGTTTCGGGGCGCGGAGGCGGGGCCGACTGAAGCGCCGCTGCGTCTGCAGTCCACGCACCGGCGACGCGGCGCTTTCAGCGTCGTCTGTGATGTGCACGCGCCCCGCTTGTGTGCGCTCTCTGTCCGCCCCCGCCCCCGCCCCGCCCCCCGCGCTGACTCACTTCGCGCTATCGCCGCCGGGGGCGCCGCCGACGCAACCGCGCTGGCGCGCAGGATGTCCCTGCGGTACGCCTGGCCGCACGCCCCGCTCGCGAGACTTCCTACTTATTCTCTCTGGGGGACTGTGACTTGAATGAATGTTCGCGATTCCCCTTGGAAAGAATTACTACGAGACTCCACAAAGCTTCTTTTTTTCGTGCGTGCAATGTGCACGAAATTGTATATTTTTTTTCCTTTCAAGACCAACACCTTAATAACAGTTACAATAATACTACTACTACTACTAATAATAACAACATCAACAACAACAAAAAGTGACAACTGTTCCAATAATAATATCAGACACAGGAATGATCCCGAAAATGACATTTTGAGCACTAGAGTATCTTGTCAGGTGTGTATGCCAGGAGTACATACAGTATACAGAAAGCAGTTATCTTGAATACATGCCATATTGGTTAGAAGCCACCTGAGTCTTTAATAAAGCAACCGCTCATCTGGTCATCATTCCTGCGAGTGGTTGACATGCCGACCAGTAAAAATGAAGAATAAATAATAATAATAATAATAATAATAATAATAATAATAATAATAAACGACAAACTGAAGCAAGGGTCAGTTGACAATAATGCCAGCTATTAATTCCCATTTTAAGGAGGTTCACAATTAATCAGCTTTATCGCAAATGTCGGAGAATAGTTGATTTTTGCTGAAAAGAGATAAAGAATGACTTATCTCTTTCGAGCAAAAGAATGAAAATGAAAGAAGTGATATGAGACTGAAGAATGAAAATGAAATTAAAATTTTATCTGGTGAAGGATTGAAATGCTAATATGCTAGTTTTAAAGTTTCGGTGTTTGTAGTTTGGGTGTTAGTGGAAGGAAAGACGTAGACCCGTGTGATTTATGGGAAAAGAAGTAGTAAAAACGTTTTTATTTTCTTCAAAATTATTTGAAATGTCTATATAAATCTCTGAATGTTAAAAACATGTTTTTAGCGTTTTAACCAAGATGTACTAAATATTCCAACGGTAAGTGAGTATTTATGAGATTGTGTAGTACAAACTACAATTCTAATAGTTCATATCAAGGAGGGAGCTCTAAACCAATGAAAGTTGATTTGAGTGTTTTATACACATAGAAGAAAATCTGAAACTCAAATCAACCAACACAGCAAATGCATCGTTCAAATCAAATAAATCCGTGAATTCCTAAGAATTGATGATCAAGAGGAGGTTCTCGCCTTACTGTGTTGATTGAGAGGTAAGTTATGCAGGTATTTTGAAAACTATGTTTGTCACTTATAAAGCATATCTTACTTGGAGCCCGTAACCTATGCACTTGGAGACCGTGAAACTAGTGTACTTGTAACGGCAAACTTAATTGTGCTATCTTGTAACTGAATTGCTAACATGCTGTTTAAACCCACCATAATATTCATCATAATCTCGAATAATGTTTAAAACACATGTTCGCAAGGAGTCAACTATATTTATTTGTATGAGTTTCATTATTATTATTATTATTATTATTATTATTATTATTATTTTAGATTTATAAATAACTTACTCTGCACATTCAAACATTTAATTAATTCCTCTAGGTGCACTATAATCGTAGATGAAACGCTGTAGCATTACATTCATTTATTTAACTAAAAAATAGGAAATTTATAAATAATATGAGTTTCTTTATAAAAATTCCCATTCTAGAATTAAATAGCCCGGAACTAAAGTGGTCAATAAAAAGCTAACCCGCTAAAATTCAGATTATGGTAAATTTGATATGAACAGTTGAGCATCTACGCGTCATTTTACGTTGCAGATGCGACGTAATAGAAGTACCACTTTAGTATTGCCAGATTGTTTTAATGTTAGTCAATTCGTAAGTGATGTAAGTGACATTACGATTCGTGCCATTGACCACTTTAGTTCCATGCTAACCAGTTGACCACTAATGTCTTGAGAGAGGTCGTTAGAGTACTGTGTGCAAATTCGTGCCTGCAATTCGAATTCGCTGAGGCGGGGCGCGCTCCGTGGGCGAGTACCAAGCGCCGTCCTCACAGGCCCTACTGTGCTCGTCGCTGGCGGAGGCGGAGGCGGCGGCGGCGGCGAGGGCGTCGGGCGCGCAGATGACAGAAGCAGGCCCCGCGCGGCCGCTCCTGACCTTCCGGCCACATGTGCGCGGCAGCCCTGCGCCGCCGCCGACGCCACCGCCGCCCGCAAAAAACGCCGGTGCCCGCCCCGCCCCCGTCACTGCGCCTTGCCTCCTCGCCCACCCCGCCACGCCCATCCCCGCCCCGCTGCCTCGCGGGCCCCTCCCGAGAACTGCCCGCCGATCCCCGCTTTCCACCCCGCTCCGACCAACCGCACGCGCCGTCCATCCACCACACGCCTCCCCTCCATCCAACCCCCGCCACGCACTTCGCCCACTGCTCGAGCTCACGAACACCCGGCCGTTCCCACACGCTACCACGCGGCTCCCGACCACCGCACGCGCCCTCCATCCCACCCCCGCCCACGCATACTTCCCACTCGCTGCTCGCGCTCACGGAGACACCCGCCTTTCCCCGCTCCGACCACCCGCACGCCGCCGCTTCACATCCCACCACCGCCCACGCCACTTCCCCCCGCTGCTCGCGCTCACGAGACAACGGCCCGCCGTTCCCGCTCCGACCACCGCACGCCGCCCCTCCATCCCACCCCGCCCAGCCCACTTCCCCGCTGCTCGCGCTCACGAGACAGCCGTCGCCGTTCCCCGCTCTGACCACCAGACGCTCGCCCCATCCCACCCCCCCGCCCACGACCCACTTCCCCGCTTGCTTTGCCTCCTGGAGACAGCCCGTCGTTCCCCGCCCCATCCCGACCTCCTACACACTCGCCGCCCCCGCTAACTGGCCCCCCTCGCCCCTCCATTCACACCTGTGTTCCCACTTCGAGACCACCCGGTAGTCCCGCGCCTCCTACGCTTTCCGTGCTTCCTACCGCCACATGTCGCGCCACTGCCCCCGCAACCGCAGACCCCATCATCAGAAATCCTGCCCCCACGCACCGCCCGCAGGCAAACCCGCCACCCCCTCCCGTCACCCGCACCCCGCCCCCAACTCACCAACCCACCGCGACACCCCCCCCGCCCCGCACTTTCAACTCAAACTACTTGCCCCCATGCCCTGCCCCAAAGCCAGTGCTCCCCAGTCGTTCTTTGTCCCATGCTAGCACACGGCTCGCAACCCAGCTGGATAAGCGAAGCATTTGTTAACAGTCATTTTGGTATTGAAGAATTTCGCCTATTCACTTCATCGCTTTAAATTAAAGATTCAACCTAAGCAAATCTCAAACGCTGTAAAAGTGTGAAAAAGTTACAGATTAATAAACTTTCGACTGTGTTGTGTGTTATTGCATCAAATGTGTTTTAATATGGATTAATCTCCATATGTCACATGTTATTTGAGTTACAACTTCTCTAATGCGTAGTTTCAAATGAAACGGTTGCTACTGCATTTCGTACTATGTTTCCTCAACATTTTATCTTCATATGTTGGAGGTCAGAGAACTCTTCCGGATAGATTAGATGTCCCAATGAGTGACTTTGCTATTTATTCCGCGTATCTGATACAAGCCTCGTATGAAACAATGTATACTCGTATGTATTTTTGTACTATCACCCCTTAAAAAAAATGTGTGTACAGATAATTGTCCGCAAAGGTAATGTTTCCCGAACTACGCCTGAAAAAATACAATATATTACCAGACAGTTCGGTAAACGTTCGCAGATATGAGTGGCAGCAGTACGCAGAAGAGAATTCAATTCTCTTAAGACGTCCAATGAACATTTCAACAATTACAACAATGGATATGACGGTACCAACGTTTAATTTTCTTCAACAAATCGCTCTTCGGTAGAAAGAGTTTTTCTACGTGCTTTATTACAGCACAGAAATGGCCACTTTAAGAGGCAAGTTTACAAAACAACGTATTCATCTAAGCGAAACCGAAAAAGTTTTTGAGTGGATTATTTACTATTCTTGACCCCACTCCTCCGCCTCCACATCTCTTTCCAAAACATCACATTTCGGCATTGATTCATAAAATACTTCTTATTGAATATATTATGAAGGAGCCTTTGTGATAAAATTTGTTATAGCTTTCCACAAACGCATTAGTGTAACAAAACTTTTTGCCATCGGGTAAAAGAGTCTAAATCTTCATGTCGCCGTCCCCCATGACGCCGTCTTTTTTAAACGTATTTTTCCACTCGTTATTTTATGTCATTGATTCCACACACACACTCATACAAACTGCACACATTCATATTGCTGGTAATGGCGATTGTTCGGAAAGAATGTTCAGATTTCAGTGCACGCAGAAGAGAAACTTGAAGTTCCAAGAGAACAAGTAAAATGAGGCGAAGTTTAAGGTCCTACATTTGTTATTATCGATTCACAAATCAACATTTACCTTCTCCATTTTCTTTGAATAATCTTAAAGTTTCCGCTCTTGCTTTTGCGCTCCCCCCCCCCACGACTCGTGCACGTACTCACTCACCCTGCCTCTCAGGATCCGTCCATTAATTGCGTGAGGAGATTTTTCCGATTTTTCGACTCCCCCTCGCCCCTTGGTGAGATGTGAAATTTGACTCGACCTCCTCCACTCTTTTACTGCTTGTGAGTTAGTTTAGAAACCGTATGTCTATTTTGAGAGATTTCTAATTTTGTATTCTAGTGTTTGCTATGTACTACTTTTACTTTCCCTTTTTTTGCAATCGTAAAAAAGTTATATTTTATCATATTAATTTTTCTATTATCTTGACATCATATTAACATCCAACGTCAGACAAAATTAAGAAATTTCCTCTCTTCCTCGAATTTAATACCAATTGGATACTAAAATATATTGCTTTAGAATACTTTAAAAAATAGTTAGCAAATTTTGTTGTTGTTTTTTAATTCTTCCCTATCTCCTTTGTAAAATTCGTAACTCAAACACCCCATTCATTATAAATATTTTTTTAAAAAAAATAGTCAGAAGCATTTTTTATCAATCTTAACGTTTATGAATACTTTGAATATTAATTATTAATATTATTATTCTTTTTAATATTAATGCCCTGAGGTGGCTTATGGGCAGCGTAGTAGCTTGTCGTAGTGCAATACCGGGTTCGATTCCGGGCCAAAATCGTTTTAGCTTTCCTTTAAAGTCGTCTCAGTTTCAGTAACTGTGTGATGAAGAAAAGCTTAGGCAGGCGGAGTTCGCTAGTTTCGGTAAAGTGAATACGTCTTCTTCGCCACATATTCCTCTTACCCCCATGTGTGGGAATTAAACTAGGCCCATGAGGGCCTAGGGGGGCGTCACCGTTAGTGACCCGTCAAAGTCAAAGAAACAACTCAAAATGCCAAAAACATGCATTAATACTACTATTGTTACTTACACTATTAGTGTTACTTATACTGTTAGTGTTACTAATACTATTATTGTTATTAATTCTATTATTGTTACTAATTCTATTATTGTTACTAATTCTATTATTGTTACTAATACTATTATTGTCATCAATTATTATTGATATTATTATTAACCGTCTTCTCTAAAATATAAGCAAGCGAGCTTAAGTTTAGCGTCCCAGTGATTATAAATTTAAAAACCATAAAATATTCAATTATATAACAATTATGTTCTTGAATTGTATACTACTTCTGCATGTTTCACATACAGTTTTTATTGTTCTTTGATAAATGAAATCAAATCAAATCTGACTTATTTACACTTACCGCGAGTATTATGAATAATTTCGTAAATATAATCATCCTTTGCTACATATCTTATTTGGCAAAATGTTTTTTTAACAATAAGACATATATTTGACAAAAGCAGCTCGTGATAAAATGTACCTCTAGTCGGTGCGTCATCCGATTTATGAGTAAGCTTTATCTCAGTCATATGATGTGAGAAAGCAGTAAGGATTCTCTTGTTAGTCATCCATTTTTTTTTCTTTTAGCAGTGATTCGCATGTTATTCGGAGTCTTTTAACGTAAAGAGGAGGTTACGAACAGAGCAACTCCGAGTTTCTTGTACCAGCTCACAATGTTTGGGTTCTATGTTGATTTGAAAGTGATGTTTATTTATTCATAATGCCCTTGGCATGATCTTCAGCAGGGGTGTACATGCGAGTTGGATTCAAGATTATCTTTCGTTATTTTGCATATGATTCCGATAGAGAGAGATTTTTCTTATGATGGGATAGTGTTCACCAAGTGCACACTGAGTGAATTTTTCTTATTACACATGTATTTGTTAATTTGCTATTTTAAGTCATACATTCGTAATTCTCTGGTAAAATAAATCAAGTAAATCGTTCTTTAACATTTGCCGTAATCAAAAAGGAACAAAGGATATCTAAGACAATGTCCAGAAAAAAAATCCCCTTTTTCGGTGCATGAACTTCCTCTTTATAAAAAGTTCCTTCGTAAGGGTTCGAAAGTAAAATTAGCATCGTATTTGATAACAAGGGATATCAGGAACTTTAAATATTATTAATTAAATATTGTATCACAATACTCTCACTCTCTAAGCAGTTGCAATTTTATTTGCGAAATTTTGTAAGGAATTGCTGGTACACGTATTTTGTGTTGCTTTTCTTTAATTCTCTCATGGAAAAAAACACCTTCCCCTCATATTGAATTTTAATTTTCCAAATTTCTAGAAAATACGCTCTCCTTTTTGTTTTATACAGAATTTAGCTTAGTTTTGAAACTTAACAATATGAAGAAGATTATTTATTTTTTTACCTATTCCTTTTTTTCATATGAAGAACTATACCGTGTTTCAAACGATTTTAATACGATTGTTCTTTCAAGTACTCTATTGAATTTCTCGTATCTTACACTTCGTTACAATTCTATATTATATTTCTCTTGTATAATGTAAACTTCGGTCAAGTTTTTTTATATCAACAAAAAGTGATTTCCCTCTCCTTTGTATTTGTTAAGCGACAAATTTGATCCACAAGTATTGGGTAGGGATTCGTAAACCAGATTGCGTCTCAAACAAGAAGATTCCGGATCCAAATTGAAAATGTGACTAGCAGTCGCGTAGCTAGGATCGCGCATACCTCTGAGCAGAAGGTGAAATTAGAGATTGCACTTGCCATACGTGTAATCAGTTTTCAATCTAATTTATATTTGATTACGCACTGTATTATTAATTGAATTTTGATATTTAACCAGTGTTGAAATCATGCTTCATTTTCTGCCGACAATATACCGTTTTTAATTTAAATTCCTAAAGTTTTCGTTCGTGCTATAAGTGACGTACAATTGGCAAAATTACAGAACGAACGCGTCAATCTCAAACAAAGCAAGTTGTTCGTGTATTCATTGTACATTGTCTGACGAATGGCATCAGACCAATCCCTCAGCTGTCTAAAAGCGAGAAATCGTAAAGATTATGCTAAGTACTGTCTCTGAATCTTCCCTTCCCACAACCACTGAACTGTCAGTACATTCTTCATTGCTTCTTAATAATATGTTATCACAACAAATGAATCGGAGAAATCAAAAACGTTCGATGTCCAGGAGTTTCAAATTTTGAAGAGGAAGCAAAAAGGTTCTCGTTTCCGGACATCGATCATTTTTTCTTAACATTAATAGTTGGAAAACACTCTACAGACGTCACAGAGTTCATGGACGACGAACGTTCATGCAGAGAAAGTTGAATTTATTTTTTAAGAACAGTTTCTCACCGTTAACTGAAATTCGTCAAAATGTGACATCGAATATTTTTGTTTGCACCGATACAAATAATTCTCTCACATGCAGTTACACCAATAAAAAGGTTAACCTGCATTAAAAATCCAATTGTTCAATATTTTGTTTCAGATTTCTTTTTGTCATGGGATACCTTAACGCGGTGGGAACGTGAAAAATCCTGTCGTCAGTGGGATCGTTGAGTCTCGTAGACCCGCTTGTTATTAAAACTTATTTAATACACCAATTAATTACACAAATAGTTTGTTATAAAGTACAAGATTCAAATAAATCATGCACAAAATATTTCCCAATTTTTAAAATGTCTGATTATTGAGAAAAAATACAATTGAAAGTGAACGAAGATCAAATGAAGAAAAGTAATAATAGCTATCAGTTAATAAATACAATATTAACTAAGTATGTCTCCATGACTATAAAAAACATAAGAAAGCATTTTTTTAGAGTAATATTTTATATAATGTGTTTTAATATGTTTTATGAAAGCATTTTTACCATAATTTTTTCGACTTTTTTATTTTATTAATTTTTCCGAGAAAGTGTTTTGTGACCTACCAAAATTTAAAATAATTTGCATTTCGTAATCCCAAAATATCGACTTTATTTACAACAATTAGACTGCAAATAGAGAAATAAATAAATATATTACAAATAATTCAGGTTTAATTTTTCAGGTTTAGACTTCAATTTAATGTTCATAATCTGTATAGTACGAACAATTTAGTTCAAATAACGTATCAGCAACTTCATCAGCACTTGATAAACAATCTTTTTTTTCTAAAAGCTAATTTATTAATTCCATATCATTCGGATTCAACGCGTTAAAATAACTTTTGGCTGAGCCGTCCATGTAAAACAGTCACGTAAACAGGAACATTGGGTCTGATAGACCCATCAACAACTTTAAGCGTGAATAGCACACCACGTTTTTATGATAATCTTAAACTAATGGCCGTTATCTGTTCAAGAAGATTCAATTCGAAGGTGGACATGTTAAGAAATAATTTCGTTCACTTGATAGACGGCTTCAAAGATGTCGTTAGGTCTGACAGACCCAACGTTCCCACTGCCGGGTTAAATACATTGTATATTTTGTACACCCTCTGCTCTAACGGGCATCCCGGTCGCAAGTCGGCAAGGGCCCTCATTTAGGTCCATGGTTCAGGGGCCTCGGTCCTGTGTACCGGTTGTAGCATCCTAGCTACGCCACTGAACTCTAGTTATTAGAGTAACTAGCCTATGAGTAAATAATAGTTACACAAAATAAATTTTAGGCGGCATGGCATTACAGTCTGGATCTGTTACATTATGCGTCGCTGTATGGGGGAAATCCCAAGCTCCTCTCACTGCTGTGCGGACAAGCTTTGATTGAGTTAGTGCTACAGGGGGCGACTACTGTGATGCGACTAGAGCTCTGCCGGGAGTGGGGGGAGGCGCGTGCGTCATCCCGTCCTATTGTGTTGTCTCCATTGCAATCAAGTTCATGAGAAGAGCAGTAGCCACTCTACTCTGAACAGTGTTACGGCTTCTGGCTTAGAACCCTCATGAGTCGCCGTCATGAAGCAAAAGTGATTTCATTTTATCGTTGTCTCCAATGTAAGTTGCACTAAGATGATTTTTCATCCCAACTTAATGGATCAGAAATAATTGGACTTTAAATCATTATAATAATTTTGCAAAATTATATACATCATTTTATTCTCTTCCTGAATTGGGCCTGCACCTGAAGTTCGTATTATTCAGATAATATTGGAGAACGTTACGTGAGAAATATAACAATCGTGCATCCAGATTCTCAGTTGTCGAATGTACGAGTCCAAGTTCAATGTTAATTCTTGAAGGTTATGGAGATCCAAGACATTCCCGACATTGCAAACATTGATAGAATTGAAGCAATGGAGTATTTAGAGACTAGCCAGGGATTCTGCAGAGTATTTAAACAGTGAAAATGCATTATTCAGCTTCAGCGCATGCTAGAAGAAGAATATGTTTGAAGCTATGCAGAAGAACGTTTCAGCATATTATGGAAAGAAAGTCATTATAACAAACTAAAAATTTAATTCAAAAAAATACGTAAGTTTGCGTCTACTGGAGAGTTACCACCTCGAGAATGCATCAAACAGATTTAAAGCATAAAATAGAATTTTGCTGTTGATGTTATAATGCCGGTTGTAACATCCTATCACCCATGTCCCTGAACTCTAGTTGTAAAAGAAACTCGCCTATGAATTAAGTTGTAGACTTTTTTATAAAACGGGTTTTTGAAACGTACATAAAACGTTTAATAAAAACGTTCCATACAAGAGGTGTTGTGCGCAATGAAATTCTCGATAAAATTGCTAGGCCCGCTGTCTGTGGGGAACACTGAGTACTAACATTAATGTTTCGGCTTCTCGTTTTGCATTACAATTATAAAACGAAAGATCGTTGACAATGTACAGTGAGAGTACTTCTGACACTCATCTAGAAGCGCGCTTTCCTCCTTCACTCACACTCATGAGCTTTCGTCATTTCTATGTTCGTTTAGTCTATCCTCTTTCGAGGAAACTAAACTAACCTACGTCCGGATCCAAATATGGCGCTGTTCGTTATTGTTCGAACTCCCCGTTTTTCTCACCAGCTGGTTTGCTTTCGATGGTTTTCGCGAATGGTGATTGGTAGTTGCGTAGAAATATTTGATGAAAATAGGGCATGTTCTATTTTATAATTTTTTTATAAAACTCATAATTTTCCATATGAATTCTAGATTTTGTAAAATTTTATGAAACGTTTTATAAAACTTGTTGTTTTTTTGTTTTCAGAAAACTTAACCGTGTACTATAGGTATAAGGAAATCAGCACGCGCAGATACAAAACCCAAAACATGATATGCTGAAAAACACGTAACTATTGTTCATATCGGTGGTGATATCGGTGTGGTGCACATCATGAAATTCGATTTTCTTAGTTATATATTTGTAGCACAGCGTTTGAGCTAAACAAGAAAGTTACTACTATCGTTCATAAAGTTGATGATTGGAATTCTCTGATATTCAGAGAATAGTCTTGCTAGTTGAGTGCCCCTTTGGATGCCGTATGTTCATATTGGAATTATTATTGTTTTGAATAGCCGAATCTAGTAAGGCACTATTGCGAATTCTATAATATCACTCACAGCTCCCTTTTCCAAAGAAGGACATTTTCGCATGCCAAAAGCAAGATGTACTATCTATTATGGATGTCTCACACTTCTACAATCCATTATTTCAACTACTTGCGTTCCTAACCTCAGGAAACCCTATAAGCTTAGTATATTTCTTGCATTCTGATATCTCAACTCTGTTGAGATTCTGATTCTGAAATCTCTCTGATTTTGGAATCTCAATTCCTGAGCTTCGAAATTAGCTTTATCTGGAGCGTGGCCATCCGTAGGTTACCTCCACTCTGAGCGATCGTTTACTTCGAAAATCAGTTTCCTCAACTCTGTACATCTGTATGTTTCGGAATTCCGATACTCCAATTTTGTGCGTCCCTAAGCTTGGGAAATTCTCGTCCTTACGCACTTACACTAACATACACTACACTACAACACATGCAGGGGGACCGGTTGGGAGCTTGAGGTTGTCCCGGAAGGGGCTGTGCCTCGCTGATGGGAGATACCTGGTTGAGGGAAACCTCCGCTATCCAACGGTAGGTCGGCGCTGGATCTCGCCAGCCAGTAAGGAAAGATCAACGCCACCTCCCGAGATTCAAACACGCACTACAGGGGACGAATGACTTTAGCAGTTGACGCTCCTGACTAACAATCAATCACTCGACTCTGTGCATGCGTAGACCTCTACGTAGTATCCGTCACCGAGTCTCCATGCGCCTCTAGGCGATCGGGACCGCGAACAAAAAGGTCGAAGGCGTCGTAGGGCGTCGCCCCGCTCCATTGTGCCTCGTCTGCGCTCTCCCACGCGTCGAGAAAGCACTCAGCCCCGCATCCCCCCGCGAGATCTGATTAAGTGGTGAGCCCCAGCCCGGGCCTCTGTCACCCTCCCCCTTCCACTCGCTTCTTCGGCGACCACTCCTCCTCTATGTGGCGAGTTGCCGCCGCCGCCACCGCCACCGCCGCCGCCGCCACCGCTACCATCCCAGACGCCGCCACCGCTTCCTGCTTGATGCGCGTCGCCGCGGCGCGGGGAAGCGATGGGCGTCTCGCGAGAATGGGCCGGTGGGGGAAAACCTAGTTGTGGTGGAGTGGTTGGCAGCATCCTCTTCCTCATGTGTGAACGCTGCGGCCAGATGAAGGGCAGAGCGGTTCATTAGCACTACTGTATATTAACGAAGTGCATGCACTATTATTAATAATAATAATGACAGTAATAATAATAATAATAATAATAATAATAATAATAATAATAATAATAATGACAGTAATAATAATAATAATAATAATAATAATAATAATAATAATAATAATAATAATAATAATAATTTTATTTTCGTGGCGACACTCGGGCCATCAGGCCCGTTCGTCCACCTAACCACGTAATACATAAGTTTATAAATACAAATTGAAACAGTAGATTGTTATTCAAAGATACATTTGTAAATAAAATACATGTTAGAGATGCCTTGCCCCTGGGCTCACGAAAGCGAAAGAAAAATAATATCCCATCATTTTCTTTAAACGGCCGGGGAAAACCAGTGAAAACAAAGAAAGTGTACATACTCTTCATCATTGAACAATTTGTTCGCATTTCTTCAGTTACCCTTTTAATATTTATATGTTTATGTTTAGAAAATGGAAGATATCCATGTTCAGAAATATCAGACTCTATTAACTTATGCCACCGTTCGAACAAAAATAATATTTAATTTCTGCATAATTTGGTATATACTCTGTTTCAAGGTGTGAAGAAACTTTATGTATCAACATAACATGTAATATTTATAAAACAAACTAGAAAAATATAATAAATTAATTTAAATTGTATTATTTTAAGAAATTAATTTAAGTAATACAATTAATTAAATGTATAAAATTGATACGTAAAATGTATATCAACATTAATCACATATTTGATATATTAAGTATCAGTGTTTATAAAGTTACGAAGTTTAGGAAATCTAATTTATTACTTGAGCGATATATTACTTCGATGAAATAGTTAACCTGTTGAAATTAGTAGTAAAAGATATACACGACATATTTTTATTTAAATATCAGTGGTGGATTTATAATTTTTATGACATTTTATTTTTTTAAATGGAACTGTAGTCCAACGTGAGATCTTACGATTAATGCGATTACTCTCATATTTACATTTTAAAAGAAATAAAAACCAACAAATACCCTGCGTTCTCGGTAACAGTATTTAATATTGATCAGTGGCTTCGAAAATGTGTATTTCGTGTATTTTTCATTTTAAATGTAATGAAGATAGAATCGAAGAAATTCTATATTGTCGAAAGTAACGATGACCCTACTAAAGATCGTATATAAAACATAAAAACAGTGTGGCACCTTAAAGAATTCTAATATTTTCAATGCATAAGAATACCACAAGCAATCTACACATATATTCAGTTTTACTTAAGTAATTATGAAATAAGAATAATATAACAATTTCTAATTTATCAAAAAAAATTAAAAATATTTTAATAAATATATTGCTAGTCATAGCCACGCATGCTTTATACACTTAGTACATTTTTAAGGGAAAACAGTTTCATACTCGGACCCAACTTAAAACGCCCCCAAGCCTCTGAACAGATCGTTACATTTTAAGCCTGATACTTTCCGAATATATACATTTCAATGTTGCTGTGTGTTGAGTTTAAGTTGTACTTAACATCAATTAAGATCCCAAAACATGTCTTTAAGGTCCTGGAACATTTGTTTCAGTAATATATTCATGATGGTCACGCTTATTGCAGTGTAACATGGGCTGCGAGTGGCACGTTTACCTTCTATTTTCCTTGTACTGTATCTGAGAACTTCTTGTTTGGAGATTTTAGTGGTAGCCTAACTCATATCTGCAACAATGTTCTCCATCTAGTGATAATCATTCCCACTACATTGGTATTTTAAAATTGAACTTATGTTGCACTTCAAATGCTGTTTTTTTTTAGATTCTCTGTGTGAGTATTCATCCTTTTACTTTATTTCACAATTATTTATTTTTGGCTCTCCAAAATTAGTATTTTCGTAAAAATATAATGTTTATCTCAGAACCGTGACTACGTAACTGTCATATTATTCTTATTCTCGACTGAAGATCTTATCACTTTCCTTCTCTTGGACTTCCTCTTCCCGCTGTGTGAACGCCGCGAGCAGATGTAGAACAGTAGCTGTAGAAACGTCGCATATCTTCTCGTTTATGAGAGGAAAAAATGGATTTGTTTGTTGTGATAACCGCTGTCAGTCGGTTTATGGCGTAGCGTTCTTTTCGACAGTATGTTTACTTTGTTTCTGAAACACCAGGTTTCAAACTTCATCTCGCTCGGATGAAGAAAGCGAGAACGCTTTACTTACTGAGCGGGTGGTCCCAGGTTGAATTCCAGATAATATTCATTTTCGGTGTGTGCAGTGATGGATAGGTATTTCCAATATTTTTTAAACAAAAAGTTTTATAAGTTCATGTGTAAACATAAATGTTTGAGTGATTCCGTACGCTTCTTCCATAAAACGTTTGAACCTCTGGAACGATTTGCACCTAAATTTCCCACGATCACTTTTGAACAGACGAAAAAAAGGACAATCTGAAGGGTTTAGGATCCTAACATCTAATCGAAAATTTGGTTATAGAGATTGTGTGGTACTGAAAACAACGAGACTCACATTGCATATAGGCAGTAGCATAGGGGTCGGCGTTTACTGGTGGTGTAAGTCCAGTTATGTGTGTGTGTGTGTGTGTGTGTGTATGAAGGGGAAGCGGACCATTAATACAATTATTCTCAAGCAACGCTAGGTAATTAGATAGATCATAAGCAAGTAAAATTTTTTTTATATTACATTTTTAAATTGCATAGGCTAGAGTTTCGTTTAAAATTGTTTGATTATAAAGTTGTTTCAATCTCTCAATATTATTAGAGTACTTACCTAGTTTGATTACGGGTGAGATATGAACCCCGATAAAGGGTTATTGTTTCAATGGATCAGGAATAGGAACGATGCACGTCCTTCACTGCATAATGGATCTGTTTGAATTTTAATATTATAGGTTTGAAAGTACCTAACGCCAGTTAACGTGCTCTTCGTAAAGTAGCCACGGGAAGGCTGAATCGTAGACGTGTTTAATACAGGTAAACAATTATTGTTTACCTGTATTAAACTGAATTGCTTAATGTTGGTCTTTCCGCCTTCGGAAAATTCTATCTTATCAGAACAAACATGTACTGACGTTCCGAAATACAGGTGACATCAAGGAACTGCGCTAAGTGCTACTGTACACAATAGTAGAGATAAAAGATATCGTATTATCATTTATTGCTTCAATAAAAGAAATATAGACCTTACCGAAATAATAGATAAACTGTTTCTACCTTGTTGTGAAATATCTGATTCTACGCACATCAGTATTTTCGGGGACTATTAAAAAAATATTGTTAAAGTTTTATGTAATGAACAAAGAACTATTTCTTGAAATCATGACACAAACAGAATGAGAAAAGCAGAAATGCATGGCATAAAACGCATTGGCAACATCAAATCATTCAAAGTATATTTTAACATGAACTGCAATTGTTCAAAAATTGTTGACAACAGTAGATTTCGAAACTAAGGAAACTAATGATACATTGATGTTCTTATTGATATTGAAAATCCCTCAAGAAGCTCACATGACTTGGATTATTAACATTTTATTGAATATTAACTAGAAATGGAGATTTGGAGAAATGTTACTTATCCAATAATCAAAAAATAACAGTGTTCTAGGTCAAAGGAATAAAACAACTTCATTGTAATTGGGAGTTGAAATAAAGTAGCATTGTAGCGTCGCCCGAAATACAAACTAAAACAAATGTTTTATACGGAATAAAAATGTCTAAATGACGGTTCATTAATTCAAGCCTGGACTCAAGCAATCATTGTGAATTAGTTTATATATTAATATTATATTCTATATAAACAAAACCCTCCCCTTCACCTTCATCATTGTTGCTCACAAAACCCAATCAGCATACCTGTGCTCAAATATAATGTCCATAACATATGTTTAGAAATTGACGAACGAAGGTGTTAATGGCATTTGTAACTTACAACGCAGAATCAATGTACTGACAATAAATTTAAATTAAAGCAAACCTAAGGTAAAAGTCCCGCATCCATTATCCTATTAAATCTGTGGAAGCCTTTCGACTAATCTCGCTACCTCTAACTGGAGGCAGCGGAGAGGAAGCAGGGAATCACATGGAGTGGGGCGCAGCTGTGTCTGCGGCGGTGAGGCCACGCGCGCCGATTCTTCGGACTGTGGTCGCTCACATCTTCCTCCCCCGCCCGGCCCCCGACCCGCCCCCGACCAGCCCCCGCCCGCCTCCGACCCGCCCCGCCCCGTCCCGCTCCCGCCCCCGTCCCGCTCCGTCCGCTCCCGTCCCGCTCCCGTCCCGCTCCCGTCCCGCTCCCGTCCGCTCCCGTCCGCTCTGTCGTTCTCGCTCTCGTCCGGCTCTCGTCCCGCTCCGTCCCGCTCCCGTCCGCTCCCGTCCCGCCTCCCGTCCCGCTCCCGTCCCGCTCCCGTCCCGCTCCCGTCTCCGCTCCCGTCCCGCTCCCGTCCCGCTCCCGTCCCGCTCCCGTCCCGCTCGTCCCGCGCCCGTTCCGCTCTTCGTCCCGCTCCGTCCGCTCCCGTCCGCTCCCGTCCCGCTCCCGCCCGCTCCCGTCCCGCTCCCGTCCCGCTACCGTCCCGCTCCCGTCCCGCTCCCGTCCCCCCCGTCCCGCTCCCGTCCCGCTCCCGTCCCGCTCCCGTCCCGCTCCCGTCCCGCTCCCGTCCCGCTCCCCTCCCGCTCGCCTCCGCTCCCGTTCCGCTCCCGTCCCGCTCCCGTCCCGCTCCCGTTGCCCCGCTCCCGTCCCGCTCCCGGTCCCGCTCACTCCCGCTCCCGTCCCGCTCCCGTCCCGCTCCCGTCCCCCGCTCCCGGTCCCTCCCGTCCCGCTCCCGTCCCGCTCCGTCCCGCTCTCGTCTCGCTCTCGTCCCGCTCTCGTTCCCGCTCCCGTCCCGCTCCCGTCCCGCTCCCGTCCCGCTCCGCTCCCGCTCCCGTCCCGCTCGCCGTCCCGCTCCCGTCCCGCCTCCCGTCCCGCTCCCGTCCCGCTCCGTTCCCGCTCCCGTCCCGCTCCCGTCCCGCTCCCGTCCCGCTCCCGTCCCGCTCCCGTCCCGCTACCGTCCGCTCGCCGTCCCGTTCTCCGCGCTCTCCGCTCTCGTCCGCGCCTCGTCCCGCTCCGTCCCGCTCCGTCCCGCTCCCGTCCGCTCCCGTTCCCGTCCCGCTCTGTCCCGCTCCCGTCCCGCTCCCGTCCGCTCCCGTCCCGCTCCCGCCTCCCGTCCCGCTCCCGTCCCGCTCCCGTCCGCTCCCGTCCCGCTCCCGTCCCGCTCCCGTCCCGCTCCCGTCCCGCTCCCGTCCCGCTCCCGTCCCGCTCCCAGTCCCGCTCCCGTTCCCGCTCCCGTCCCGCTCCCGTCCCGCTCCGTCCCGTTCCGTCCCGCCCCTGCCCGTCCCGCTCCCGTCCCGCTCCCGTCCCGCTCCCGTCCCGCTCCCGTCCCGCTCCCGTCCCGCCCCCATCCCCTCCCGTCCCGCTTCCCGTCCCGCTCCCGTCCCGCTCCCGTCCCGCTCCCGTCCCGCTCCCGTCCCGCTCCCGTCCCCGCTCCCGTCCCGCTCCCGTCCCCGCTCCGTCCCGGCTCCCGTCCCGCTCCCGTCCCGCTCCCGTCCCCGCTCCCGTCCCGCTCCCGGTCCCGCTCACGTCCCGCTCCGTCCCGCTCCCGTCCCGCCGCTACTGCCATCACTCCGCGACCCAATCCATCTCTACCTCTTCACTCGTCCCCTCCGTCGTTCCTCCCTCGCGCCGCCTTGCGACCTCTCCCTCGCCCGCCGCCGCCGCCGCTGCCGTGATAGGCCGAATTGGAGGGCTCTCGCGGCCACTTCCTCATCACCGGCGCAATTGTCCCTCCGCCGCCGGAGCCGCAGACGCAGCCGCTTCAGCCACCGCTCCGACCCTCGCTCTCGCCGCCGCCGCAGCTGGCACGCCGCGCCCTGTTGCTGCTGCCCATGCCATCGGATTTGCCTTCGTGGTTGCCAGAGCCGGAGATCCATCGGCATCTCTTCCACCTTCTCTGCTATCACCGTTCTTAGCGTTCCTGTCCACACCTTTATCATCACCGAGATTATAACATGCCGTCTTTACTGTTTCCGGACTGTGGCTGCCAGCCGTCTTGTCTTTTCCGTTCCCTCCGACTCTATTCTACAATTCTGCAGTCACTTTTACCGCCGACTTCGTTCCATCCACGCTGTCTCCGCATTCCTCGTCTCCCTCCGGGTCCTCTATCTCCTGTGCAACTCCCCCCCCCTGCACTGGCTGCACCGTACTTCCAGCTTCGTTCCTGCTGTTCCCTTGATAGTATCCACTCTGCCTCCAATTGTACAGATCAAACATCCGAGTCAGAAATCCGATGTATTTTTGGTAGATGCGACATCACTATCATGTTTTGACTTCCCGCTTCAGCCGCCCAGACCATCGATTCCATTTTCACACGTGTTTTTTGAATAACTCTCATCTCCATCGTAACACGTACTCTTGAAGTTATCCCTCAGTGTTACCTACTTCGTAACTATTACTCATAGCAGCAGCAATCAACGAAATCATTGATATTCGGGATCTCTCAGCCCTGGATTCTTGAAGATGAATCATGCTATATGCCATTTCCATGATCGATACTGTCGCCACCGCCAACCCCGTCGTCTACGCTGCAGCCCCTCCGCCTCCGCCGTCAATGTCACCGCCATTTTCGCAGCCGCCACCGTCCTCTTCTCTACTCCTGCCGCCGCTACCACCACTGCCATCACCGCCACCATCAACGCCACCACCGCCACCTGGGCCTCTGTCCCTACATCCACCTCTCCGTCACGCGACGCCACCGCTATCACCGCCACCACTGTTTCTACCTCTGCCGACGTATCGTCGCCCCCGGTTGCCTCCCCCGATCACCGTCACCATCGCCACCCCCATGCCGCCCCATCCCCGCGCCCCCATCGCTCCCCTCGCCTCCCCTATCCCCCATCCTATCGCCGCCTCCATCCACGCCTCTCTCCCCGCCCTCCGTCGCCGCCCCATCGCCTCTTTGCCGCCGCGTCACCGCCACCGCTGCTCCCCGACTCCTCCGTCCCCTCTCCCCTCCCCCGCGGGCGAAGAAGCGCTCCTCCACCGCCGCCGCTAACTCGATAATGCTGCGGCCGCAGGGCTGTCCAAGGCTCGACCCGTCTCGGCCCGTCGTCTTGCCTCGTATGGCGAGATGCGACCTCGTGGAGATTTTTTCCGACGCGACATTTAGGCGCAGGGATTGCAGCGTTTTTTGCCGCTATTTGTTTCGCGTTCATTTGCCCTTGCGGTCGGGTGAGCTAAATACCACAAGCAAAGGAAGAGACAACCGAAGACCGACCGACACATTGCCAAACTCTTTGAAAGTGAAGACACTTACAATATTGAGAACAGCAAGCTTTTTACGTTATCCTTTTTTATGTTTCATTGACTTTTGTGGTAACTGAAGAAACTATTTAACTAAGAGGATCTATGTCTTAAAAAACAACTAATAAAATTATTAAGTTCACATTTGACAGTCACATATGAAAATTTCAGTTTTTATTTCAAATTGAACATAAAAAACGCAGTGCAGTAGAAAACTAAACAACCGGAAAAAGTAAAAGCAAGTGCTAAACTGAATAAAAACACGAGACCATTTGAAACGAATAGTATAGAGAGTAGTATACAGAAGAACAGTTGCATGTTGCAAAGAGTATCCCCACAGTTACAAAGAATGCCGAATTGTGAAGAAACGTAAAATGAATGTGCCATGTTGACGATAAATCAAAGAGAAGTAAGTTCGTAAAACATTGGACTCGTGTTGACAGTAGAAATCAAAATTCAGAAACATATGTAAAGAAATTGCAAAGAAGAATTATTCAGTTATTTCAGTTAAGACAAAAAATGTTTTATGAGATTTTCGAAATATTAAAACAAACAATGAAATTTATTAACGTCGTACCACTGTTACGTTTGTAATATGGCAACTTGCATGTGAAAGGCAACTCCTCAAATAACATTGCACTACCTTTTTTTCCCTTCGGAACCTTTGTTCTATGTTTAGACCCGTTCGTTGCGTGCAGCTTTTAGCCGTGCCCCTTCCCCCGCCACGCCCCCATCCGCGCCCACGGCTCCGTTAGATTCCCTAAGCATGATCCGGCAAGTGCCTCGGAGTCAAGAGGTCCCCGACACGGCCGCGCCCACCCCGGCCGCCACCCCCGCCCGCCCCGCAACCGCCCCACTTTGACCCGCTCCATCCCGCCCGCCCCACTCATCCCGCCCTCGTCCGCCTCTCCTCACCCCGTCCCCGCCTCGCGTCGCGTACTAAGTCGCCCCGCCTCGCCAGACCCACCCATTCCCACCATTCGCTCGCCTCGGCCCACCTCGCCCTGAATCCGGCCTCGATCCAATGCGACCCGACCCGACCCGACCCGACCCGACCCGACCCGACCCGACCCGACCGGCGCTGCGCATTCCGGCCTCTTCCCTCCCGACGCGTCGGGCGTCTCTGCGCGAGTGCCTGCCTGCTCGCCACGCGGGCGGATGTGTAGCTCTTCTGGCTTTCTGCATCGCTTCCGTCGCCTCGCTCCTCCCCGCTCCGTCCCGCTCCGCCCCGCGCCACTCAGGCCACAGACAGCCGTTTGCGGACCCTCTGCGTCGGAGGCGCAGACGGCGTTGGCGGCGCGGGCACAGTGGGCCGTATTATCGTCATAATCTGTCATGATGTGGCAGATACGCATTTCATTAGTTTCTTTTTGTAGAATTCTGCAAGTTATTGGTAATTATGAAATGAATTGCATTAGATATATTGTTCCAAATTAGCACGAGAACCACCTTAATGAAATATATTTATATTTTTAATATTTCGAGTAGGACAAAATACAAGAATATACTAAATAAGAAGAAATTCACTGTATTTCACTGTAAGTTTTCACTTTTTTTCCGTATCGGCCAGAAGCGTGGTTAAGCAGTTGGGCTACCTACGTCAGTTCGGATATCTTCAGCTTTTTACTCACTGTGTCGCCGGAATTCACAGGTCCAGTCTCAGATGTTCTCAGAGGACCTCGGTGTCTCGAGCTGCTTAACCTACGTGTCTTCACTGAGCGTGGTTAAGCAATTGGGTTACCTTCGGCATTCTTCCCACGGTCCGGCCAGAATTCTCAGTCGGTTTCAGAATTTCTCAGACTGTGCTCAGAGATTCTCGGAATTACTTGTTGTCTCGAACTGCTTAACCTTCGTGACTTTACGGAGCGTGGTTAAGCAATTCGTTTTTCTTCGTCTTTCTTCCCATTATGCGGTCGGAATTCACAGACGATCTCAGAGTTTCTCTACTCGAAATCTCGACCTGCTTGATCACCGTGACTTGACGAAGCGTGGTTAAGCAGTTCGGCTATATTCGTAGTGTGCAGCCGTAATTCACAGATGGTCTCAGGGGACCTCGGTATCTAGAGCTGCTTAACCGTGACTTCACGTAGCGTGGTTAAGCAGTTCGGCTATCTTCCCAGTGTGTGGCCGTAATTTACAGATGGTCTCAGACGTTCTCAGAGGACCTCGGTGTCTAGAGCTGCTTAACCTCTGTGACTTCACGGAGCGTGGTTAAGCAGTTCGGCTATATTCGCATTGTGCGGCCGTGATACACAGATGTTCTCAGACGTTCTCCGAGGACCTCGGTATCTCGAGCTGCTTAACCGTGTCTTCACGGAGTGTGGTTAAGCGGTTTGGCTATATTCGTAGTGTGCGGCCATAATTCACAGATGGTCTCAGAGAACCTCGGTGTCTCGAGCTGATTAACCTCCGTGATTTCACGGAGCGTGGTTTAGTAGTTCGGCTATCTTCCCAGTGTGCGGCCGTATTTCAGAGATGGTCTCAGAGGACCTCGGTGTCTCGAGCTGCTTAACCGCCGTGACTTCACGGAGTGTGGTTAAACAGTTCGGCTACATTCCCAGTGTGCGGCCGTATTTCAGAGATGGTCTCAGAGGACCTCGGTATCTCGAGCTGCTTAACTCCCGTGTCTTTACGGAGTGTGGTTAAGCAGTTCGGCTATATTCGCATTGTGCGGCCGTGATCCACAGATGTTCTCAGAGGACCTCGGTGTCTCGAGCTGCTTAACCGTGTCTTCACGGAGCGTGCTTAAGCGGTTCGGATCCTCCCGGCGCCGACGTTGTTGCCACTGTGCGGGCGCGCGGGGGCGGCAGTGCCCGGGGCGGCCGCGGGCGGCAGCAGCGGCGCCGCCGCGCCCGTCGCGCCCAGCGCAGTCGCGCGCAGTGCTTCCCGGCTCAGTGCCCTCCGCCGACCCGTCACGCGTCCCCCGACGCCCCGCGCTCCCCCGGCGGCGTGCGCCGACAGGTGTGTGCCCGTGCACGTGCACGTGCACGTGCGAGTGCTTCGGCTGTCGACCGGTGCGCGGAGTGTGCTCGCCCGCACGTGCGGCAGTGGCGGCGGCAACAGGTGGTGGAAAGGTGGTTGGGCGGTGCGACTACAGCGCTGTGCGCGGCAGGTGGCGAAGTTGTGCAGAAGAGTGGTCCAGCAGCAGTGATACGCCGCGTCAGCGTTAACGTCGCGTCATTGTGCTGTCTAATTAACAGTGTTTGCCTGTGTCACGGGTCCACTGATGGTGATAGCCAGGATAAACAATGAAATGTAAGTGTCCAGAACGGGGTGTGTGTGCACTGTCAAGAGGCATTTGGTGAAGTAGAATTGCCTTGGATTAGCCACTTGTTTTCATGTCTCACGTTTTTATGTGCATATTCATTTTATTTCTAAACATTATGTGGTGATAAATATAAAATTTTCGACGTGTAGTGAGCGAATGGGTCAATACTAACCGAATCGACAAGGTCAAAGATGTGAATTAATGAAATGATATGGTGTCAAATTAAGAATGTTTTATTGATGTTCTACGAGCTTTAATATACTACGTAAGTATTATGTCCTTGTGCTGTCTACCAAAAAGATTTGATCGTAACTCTTTCATTTCATTTAATCTTGGCAGTTAGCAGTTAGTTTGTACAAAGTTGTTTCTTCTTTGAACGAAGCGTATAAGCTCTATTAATCGGATTTGGTAAGCAATATTATCCTCTAAGGCAGCAAATACAATGCACGTACCAATTGTGAAATACAAAATAAAATTATTCGCTAAAACCACCAACGGCTGTATTGCAATGATTGAGCTTTATGTGCCCGTCCTGTCTTTATAAATTGACTTTTCAATTCCGCAAAATCTCCAGAGACTGTTTTTACAAAATACATTTCATTACATTCTTAAGGAATGGCGTCATAATTTCATAGGTTATTACAGAATAGAAAAAATTCACGTTGTACTACGATACCGTATCTATTTGGCACCAGCCTTCGATACCAGTTGTAACTCGGATCTGTTTTGGGAAGAAATTAAACCTAAACCCATAAAATCAAGGTTGATATTTAATCTCTCTTATAAACGTCGACGTTTGTAAAGTTTTTAATCTTTTTTCTCAAAAGGTGGCATATACCATTCATTTATTCAAAATCATATCGTTGTTTATGCTCAGAGATTATACTACCTTTGATTGCAAGACTCAATTGCTGTGGGAGCTGAATAGCATATTAAGAGTTACGCGTGTGTTCTCATTATGGACTTAATGCATCCATCTACTTTTCTTTCACTTAATATCCAAAGGAAAGTCAGGAACTGAAAAAAACTATTATGGACTCTCTTAATACAGTGTGATTTTATTAGGGGCAAAACTTGAAACAATAATTATCTGGTAATTTCAATCCTCAATATTAAGTAACTTAATAATGAACTCTCAGTAATGGTGCCGAATAGGTACCATGCCATCGTGCTCCACGGCCAGTGGATGGACTGCACATCATAGGGAACGACGGGGGGGGGGGGAGTTGGGAGCTCACAGTTCTAATGTGGGTTCAGCTGTAAACCAAATTTTAGTGAATGCACAGTTAAATGTTTTCTTCCACGCTGTTCACCTATATCCGAGCATAACGTATTTTTTAAATAGTTGAACAACACTATATAAATTTACCACTAATGTTTTATGTGAGAATTTTAAACTATACAGTAATGTCAAGTACCTATCTGCGTCACTCGTTCCACTTCATAGAAACTTAAACAGTTACTAGTTTCAAATGGACAGGTCGGAAGAGATGAACTGAACGAGAATATACTCTTTATCGAATGTTTTTATAACAATTACTCATTTCCCACTGCCTTTTTGTCATGTTTTATTTTTCCAAGATGGACCTCAAAATATTTTTCATTCATCCATTTATACATCCTGATTTTTATCTCTAATATTGCCGTATCTCTCTGCCACCTGAACCAATCTTAATCATCTGTGTAACCTGCTCTGTCAGACCTGGCCTTGACGTGTGTGCGAAGTTACAGCTCAAAATAAAATTCGGATTTTATAACCCAAAATTCTAAAACGTGTTTCTGCGGTGATTTCAATAGTTTTTCTAGCTATACTTTAAATTCAGGAGGAAAAGTAATTACATGTTTTATTAGTTGCGAGACATTTTTAGAATTTATATTCGTTCGCAAGTAGCTGTTTCGCAAACACATGTTCGCCTTCTCCGGTTGTGAGCAATGTGCGTCGTGTTCTCACGCCCCGAGGGGCCGCTGGCGTCTGCTTCGTGTCGGCGCCTCTCGTCTGTTTTTGTGCTTCCGCGCGCCCTCGCACCCGCTCCCCGCGTACGAGGCGCAGCGCCGCGCCGTCCGCGGCCCCGCCGCCCTCACCTGCGGCTCACGGGCGACGCGCGGGTTGCGTTCCTCAGGGGCCGCACCTGGCTCGAGGCGACGTTCCATCGAGCAAGCGTACGTGGGGCAACAGAGCAAATGAGGGGCTACTCATCAAAACTAATATTGTTCACTGGTGGGAAAGAATTGGGTTTGATATGAAATCGTGTAGTTTTTAATACATTTACTTTTCAAATTTCAGCAGGAGCATGTAGAACGTATTAAATACAACACGATTTCATAACAAACTCAATTTGACCGACCAGTGGACAATATTCGTTTTGATTAGTTGCTCCTCAAATGTTAAAATCCTTTAGGGCATTCAAACGGTGAAATATGATCACTTAATTTCAGTTAACATAGTGATGGGAAATCTCATTTACATTATTTCAGTAAGTCTCATGTTATTTTTTGACAAACGCAGTATATATGTACTAAAAAAATTAGGCGAAAAATATTTGTGAAATATGGCTTACAGTGTATTCAAATTTTGCAAATTACAAATTTTAGGTGTTGGCGTTGCTTCCGTCGTTAGGTTATTGTGAAATCCACAAACTTACTGTAGTTACATGCGACATCATTACAGAGGGTCAGCTTTGCTGCAGGACACATCATGGTGATCATTGTAATATTATTTATAGTTTGTGTTTTTAACGAACTACTCGTGAGCTTGTGGATTACATCGTACGTATTCTAGGGTTTCAAGGTGCTCCTTCGCGAAAAAAAATGAGCAGCTGATTTTTATGTTCTCGTCTTACTTTGAAATAAGAGAAAATACTGTAATCGTGCGCCGGAAAACTTATATTTTTCACCGGAAAACTCTTATTGCCGGGATCAATGAACTGAAAACTCGATTGACGGTAAAACGCCCGTTTCACTGTTCGTCTGTCTCTCTGTCCGTCCATCTGTGGCCAATGCTTGCGCCCTAATTGTTCATCCAATTTTCTTCTATATTGATATTCCTCAATAGATGTAAAGGACCTCGAATCACTGCAAGTTTGAAAAGAATAGTTTGATTTTGAAAAGTACTGTAAATAAAGCCTCTGAAAATTCAAAATTTTCAAAATTCAATTTTTTATTGAACTGCCCTAGGCCCTGAGGACGTTTTAAGAATGGCACTGGTCTCATTCTCGTTAAAATCCTTATTTATTTTGGAAAATTGCGAAATTTCAACATTTTTTCGACGTCTTCCTAGATATTCAATATTAAAGACAGAGCTTTTCCTCTCTAATAAAATGTGTTCTTCAAAAATAGATTTTGAAATAAGACTTTTCGGAAATATGATTGAATTTCACGTAATTTTGTGTTAAATATAGGCAACTTTTAAACATTTATTTCTCAAAAATTGTTCAAAACTGTTTTTTTTAATTTTCTCCTTGTATTGATCACAGGATGCTAAAAATCTTTATGCTAGTCATGTTTCCCGCAAGCTCTCCGTATTTTTAATACTTCCAAAAAGTTGAGATCGCAAATGTACAATATTGAAGGTAGAGATTTTTGAAGTAAATAAAATATGTTCTAAAGTATCAATATTTAAAAAAGTTCATGTAGAAATGATTTAAAAAATAGTATTTTCCCGTAGTATCTGCTTGAAGGTAATGCAATTTATAAAAAATCTCAAAGACCGCACCTTTTTTCTTTAAATGTGTTTCATGGACAAAACAAGGGTCGCATAAAGAATGGCGCAGGTCGAATTTTCATTGAATTTCTGAATTTTCATAAATTTCAAAGTTGGAAATAATCTGAGAAAGTATGTGTTGTAGCATTATTAATTTCATAGTATCTCTTTTGCTCATATTTTTATAGTAGTGGGGATCTTATAATTATTTCAAAGAGGAAAGCATATTCAATTATCTGTAACGTATGTATCATCATATGCACCATTTCCTCAATAGATCAAGGGAAAGTACGAAACACACTATCGTGATGGGAGGCCACTGACCTAAATGTTGCTTTCAACACTGATATTATATTACACTCATTCAGAAGTAAATAACTATAGGATGTAATAGTGTTGCGCTAGTAATATTATGAGAAAATAGTATTTTCTTTTTTGATATTATCAGTTAGTAAAGTGTAAAATAACATACAAGTATTGTAGACATAGGGGGGCACAAGAGAAAGGTATTTTCTAGCCATCTGTCATCCGTGTAAATGCTTTAATATAAAATCAAACGGATTTATAATTGTATCATTAAACGTAAAATTTCATTATCCTTGAACGGTTTATTCATATACTAGTAAACTATGTTGCGTTTAAACAAACAGAGGAGATTAGGGCCAGATGTTTAGTTGGCTTCCCTCCTGTGTACGACTTCGTACTTCTATGGTTATAATGGGGTTTACATACTGGATATGGACGATTCTACGGATACCAGCTATCAGAAAATTAGAATGTACCCAATATGATGTCCCATGTCATGTACTATAATTATGAATGTATGTGTAGCATGCAATACAAGTGCATACTCTTCTGTCAGTAAATGAAATAAAAGCTCTATCTAATGTTATTTCCAGGAAGCCCTGAATAAGGAAATCTAAGAATATGCAGTTGAATGTTTCACTCGTGTTTTGAACAACACTGTACAAATAAGATTAGGGTTAAACCAATACTTTATCACAAGTAAGTGTTAAATATTTGTGAGAATGTCGGAATGTAAATATTTGGATATCGTCAAAATTGTTATTCAAAACTGTTCATGATTACATATTTCATTAAATGTAAGTTTCCTTAAATATACCCACTTCATGTCTCTTTAATAAGATTTACAGTTTGTTTAGTAAATATGACAATGTTTTCCTCACTTGAAACATGAACGATCACATTGAAGACTGTGACGTGAGCAGAGACAGGGACAGAGAACCGTGGATTTCTGAAAGTTATGGAAAGTACTCCTTAGCCGAAAGCAATAAATCATTTATTTCCGCAAATATATCTAATCTTTAATTTCCTCATTCTTAACCATACAATTTAGATTCTTATCATACGTATGCACAGCGTTCAAAGCCATCTGGCAACCCTATAAATAGTACAACATAAAATAATTTAATTTGTTAATCATATTAAGAAAAATCATGTCATTCTCCTTGTAGGTATTTATTTATTTACTATTAAATGCCATGCGCAAATAATAAAGTATATTGAAAAAAACCGAAAGGAGTTGGTTTCTGCTGTTTCAGTCTGCACGCACCTATAGTTAATGTAGTATAAACACTTTTTTAAAAATTTTCTATGCTACTAATTTACAATATTTTAACTTGGAACAATTAGTAAATGGTATATAAGATGTAAGTAACAATTAAGAAAATATAAAGGGTAAATCTAGAATATGTCCACGTTTTAGTCCAGTCACATGTTGGACAAGAGTGAACTCTTGTCCAACATTTTCACTGATTGTTGATTCGGGTGCAAGCTCAGTCTCGTCTGATGCCTCTTACTTCGCTCGGCGATAATCCCTGCCTTAGTTGCGACGTTCAAATCTTTGTACCACGTATTGTTGGTTACGAATCAAGGCGCGTTGCATCAATATCTCAATGTTTTTGTGTCGAATCTTTTCAGGATCTCCAGATTTGACTCGCTGGCTGTATCCCTTAGTTCTATACCGTGAGTTCATTTTGTATTCATTATTGCTTTGCACAGTAATATTTTTTTGTAAAAGTAGAGCTTATATCTAGTTGTAGCATGTTAATTACGCACTCTCTTTTGTGATATATATATATATATATATATATATATATATATATATATATATATATATATATATATTTAAAATTCTCTGGCATCATTATCCACTATTTATTAATTCAAAATGTTCAACCATATTTGACAATGGAAAATTCTTCCTGGTTACAATGTCAGTGTTTACGCATAAGATAAATTATTTTGGGTGAGGAATTGTTTCCGCTTCCGCTATCCCGTTGGAGTAACTTGTTATCTCTCCAGAGCACAACGCATGTCCGGTGGCCCCGTTGACAGAATTGACCTTTACCGATAGTTGACGTCTGTTGTCTACATTCGCTCCTACGCCACAAAACCCTTTCGGCTGGTTGTTTGATAAACTCTGAACCCTTTATATCTTAATACGACATTCAATTAGGAATATTTACTATTTCTTGCAGGAAGACTGGAAGGATATCAAAACAGTGTTGTGAGAATTATTTCAAATGATGAACATTAATATTAGGATAACTTTTAGAGTAAAGAATTTTGAACAATAAAAATAAACTTCAATGAGGAATGTATTAAAAAAGATAGATTTGACGTCGTTGACACAAATTACAACTTCAGCGATAAGCAAAACTCTGCTCTAAATTATGATTTGTGAACCTTGCAATGATCTTAAATATTTAATCAAACACATCTGCCGTAGCAGCCACGGCCATGAGCACGTATGAAATAAGAGTGTGAAAGTTTCAAAATGCATTTTAACATTGTTTTCTGAAAAAAAATTCCATTTCCAATTCTCTTATTCACAGGAATAATTATTCGCGAATATCACGCCCTTAGTGATGTGATTAATTTACGTCTGCATGTATGTCGAGTACAATATACCCTAGAGTAGGAAATTTGTTTGAACAGATGCCGAATGTTATGTTTTGCTTTTCTCAAGGAAAGTGTTTTCGATAACGAGGTTAACACACATTTCAGCACTGAGCATAAGTTATGAACGTAATTCAAATTTTCGAATAATTTTCACTTTGACATGCAAATAGGATACGGTTTATTAATGTTGCTCTACTAATATTGTTATCTGATTAGAACTGTTAGGGGTTAAAATTCCTTCCAATTTTATGAATAGATTTTCAGTATCACCCATTTACCACGGAAAAATGATTTGCTTCGAAAAATGATTGAATTAATTAAACAAATAAACAAATTCATATATGAAGCATGTACACTGTTGTAATACGTTTGCCGGACGAATTGCAAATCATTTTTTATAATTATTCATATAAACGTGCTCAGAAGTTTTGTTTCTGATGTTTTCGAGGATAAATATTATAGATAATATGTTGTTATTATTGCTATTATTATTATTATTATTATTATTATTATTATTATTAAATAAGGTTTTTTTGGTTTATAAGGCTTTATGGTGTTCACAACTTGACATTTGGCTCATGTCAATGGATGAGGAGTGAAGATACTGTCGCGCGTCCTTCGTTTTCTACAGACACAGGAAGTCCTTGGTGATAAGATTTCCTGTTGTCTCTGATTCATGACGAATCTGCACAGAGAGCGGAGATGATTGTAGGTTGCGTCATTTTCTTTCATGTTTTCTAGGGCTGTTGTATATTAGTTATAAATTGCAGTAATTAAAATAATTAAAATCAAGTTGTCAGGGACGCGTGTAGATATCACAAAGTTTTAAAAAATGCCTAGGGTACAGAGGAATGCGTCCATGGATATGGGTAATGTGTTACATGCCCTGACAATATCAGCTATTTTTGTCTAAATTTATTTGTAAATTTTTCATATGTTATTTTCTTTTCAAATTACACTTTCGTTCAATTCATATTTCAAACATGGAGCCCTTAAGGATTGGCTTCTTTAAGAAAGACTCACTCTGAAACGTCGCCTCCTTTGACTTGTGAATCAGATGCACAGGAACCCATTACAACCAGCATGCTTAAGAAACAGCCATCATGTTACGAAACTTTGTTTTCTTCGGTATTTGTAAGAGTACAAGATTGATTTATGAGCACTATAATTTTATTTACGTTTTTACCTTATTTTAATGGGTTTAGAAATTATATATTTGTAGCGAATGTAGGTTGGGGATTGTGCTGGTTCCTTGCAGAAGGGTCTGTACCCGTGCAATGTACATCTGTAACAAGAAATGGCAAGAACAACGCGATCTAAACAGGTGACTTTATAATTATGGAATCGTATTGTTGTGCCGTGGACAATTAAAAACTACATGACCTACAGACTAACCAAGTCCAACTACAATACAAATAGATTTGTAGTTGGACTTGCTCTAATATTCTCTGAAAAGAAATCTAAAATTAGGGAGTTTGTGCATCCTCCAACGTTAAAGCACTATCAATCTTCTGCACATGCGCAGTTCAAGTTTCGCATAATTAGAGTCGCGACGCGATGCGCGAAGTCTTCTGCGCATGCGCAGATGATCGATAAATCTGTCCGCTAAGTGGTGTGCAAACTCCCTATAAATGCAGGGCGTCCAAAACGAACTTTCAATATCATTACGATCAATAAAACATGTCGGGGACATTTTAATATCAAAATTTTTGAACAACAACCATGGATACGCGGATGTAAGAGTCTTAAAATACTATTGTTTGGATTTCTATTCCCAAACGAAGAATAGTGTAGAATTTCAATGGTTAGGCAGATTTAAATAATATTTAAATGGCTATCAATACACATAGTAAGTACTCATATGACCACATAGCATGTGAAAAACGGTAAAAAGTGTTTGGAAAATCTGAGAGGATATAATTTTATTTAAGTAGCCAGTACAAGTTTTGTTAACAACACAAGAGTGTTTTAAGGAGAAATAAGGAAATTGTCACACTTCATTTTAGGCTATATTTGTTAGTTGTGTGCTATATCAGGAGATAAAAGACTTGCATTGCGTGGCTATAATGAAATTAAAGGAATCATCAAAAGAGGAAATTTCATAGAATATAAAAATAAAGTAATGAAGTATCATAAAACTGCCGAGGATCATGTGGAAAATTTGACTGTTTTGTGCAAGCTCGCCAGATATTCAGAACGATTTGATTTCAAGTGTGAGCCTCATAATGGCCTGTGAAATTAAAAATGAAATTTCTAAAATCTGTTTTCTCTCATTTACAATGATTTAAATCCTTTATGTAAGCAGCAAAATACAACTTTTAATAGTTTTACGTTAAGTTACTGTAAATTCATTGTTTTTCATTCCTCTAGTGTTCTTTTTTATTATAGACGAATGCTTTCCATTTTATAAATTATGCCAATTCTCATGCGTCTGTAATGATATTTACTGGACAATTTTCAAAATAATTGAGTGTGAAAGTGCTCTTATTCTTCAAGTAGGAGTGCACACGTTTGTATTTTGATTGGTTATGAACTTTTTCTAACCTTCAACCCCGAAGTACGTGAAACATTATTTTTTTATGAATCTGCTTTAATTTTAAATGTACAAATTATTTGTGTGCTTTAATGGACCAAAGTGTCAGATATGGTATTCCGAATGAGGAATATTTAGTTTTAATTTATTTTCACATTTGTCGGGTTGCATACTCTTAACCAAAAAGCAGGCTGCGCCACTGCTATGATAGGACTGTTGATGCTAGAAAATGAGAGTTACTTGAACGTGATTTACGATAAAATTGCGTAATGTGAGATATTCGAAGTTTGTTAGGAGATAATAGATGTTAATCAGGTAATTTCTCGTTAAAGTGAATCCTATAAATTCCTATTCATGTTTCATGATGTGATAACGGACAGTTCCAGCAATGTGCGCAAGAAATATATATGGATCTCAAAATCTTGAAAAAAAGAGAAATTTATAAAGAGTGAATCTGAGTATTTGTGTGACACACATTTAAGATTTTAGAGTTCAAGTAGATTCTATTCAACTTCAGTATTTTTATGTTTCACGTAATGTCCCCAAAAGGCATAATCTTCCCTTATGCTACCTCGCTTTACTCAACAATCTTCCCCCTACGCATTAAATAAAATGTATGTGGTAAATGCAGTAATGTTGTAAATGTAGTATACGCATATGCTGTTGTAGCACCACTAGTTTTATTATTTGTTCATAACAGTATTTGGAATGTTAGTTGCACCACTGTTGAACTGCCTCTACTTCGCTTGTCCATCCAATTCAAATCGGCTGCCTGTCAAGACGCTTTTGAGGGTGATCTGGGATGTCCGGGTGACGCCGCGTCGAAGGCTGAGTTGCCGACGTTTCGACCATCCTGTCGTGGTCTTCCTCAGGGCTGGTATGCCAAGGACCACGACAGGATGGTCGAAACGTCGGCAACTCAGCCTTCGACGCGGCGTCACCCGGACAGCCCAGATCACCCACATGACTCTGGTCGCGGAAGCCTACGACTTCAAGACGCTTTTGAGTTTGCCTTACCTGAAAGAACGAGGGTAACAAATCTTGGTTGTACGTGTGATGTTCCAGTAGTTCCAAGGGCAGATGTGTAATAGTTTCTATGGTGTGCAACACAAGCGAGTGCGAGGGCGCACATGGTCTTGTAAAAAAATGAGTTATACACTCGCCGTGGTGTTGTGTTTCGAATGCATGTGCGTTCGCTTGCTCTGTGGTTCGTATTGCTTCTATCATGTTTTAATCCAGTCACTCTATGTTTCAAGAAAGCATCCCTCCCGTTCATACTGCTTCAGAATCTGATTATCAAGTGTGGCAAACTCAGTCTCGTCTTGTATTGTTTCTGATCACAGTAAGACATTTTGCCACCTCCTTTGCGCCCAACCTGGTGTTTTGCAATCTGTCGTGGATTATTGAGTATGAATATCAATGGTTAATATTCAGGTTGTGTTCCCCATCTCGAGCAGGTTTTTGTCCAGTTTCCCTGATACATTGAGCAAATAGCTGAGGTGGCCCCTTGTTTTACTTCTGAACGTAAATGTAGCGTCACTATGTGCAAGTTTTGTTGAACTCTCCTTTTTCTTGTGACAGGAGTAAAGATAAAAGCAAGTTACTATTTTGTTAGACTTGTAGACAAATCAAATCTGCAGTTCGTTTTCACTTGCAAAAAAGTCTATAACTCGGGAACGAAAATGTGCTGTTACTTAAATGTTGCTAATCTGGCGCTTTATTTAATTTTATTGTTATTTTTTATTTATCTCTACTTTTTAGTCATCTTTCAACTATTTATTGTTAAAGGGATGGAAAGGGATTCTGGAAATCAAGAAAACGTGAGCATATCTTCTTTACCCCCATACATCACATACAGTTTTTACTGGTTTTTTTGACTTTACAAATCAATACGTTCAACGTATTCCTTTGATATACCCGAATGAGATTGTCTGCTTTAACATTCCTTTGTTTATGCCAATGTGGGTCTTTCCAGGGCGCTGGTCGTTCTCAGTTGATGTTCGTCTTTGTTGGAATTACCCTATCCATAAAAAATACTCACTCCTGTGGAATAACAACTCTTTGCGTCGGCATTTGAGGTGCAGAATTATACTCTTTTCTCTCATTGTGCGTGAATAAAATGGCTCACTACAACGAAAACATGAACGATTATTTGTTTTCTAAATTACAGTATTCCTCATTAACACACCATACAGCTACAACAACGTGATAGGTAGTAAATCCCCGTAAAGGTTTCTTGTGAGATTTATTTAGCATTTAGTGAAGGACAGGAAAGTGATTGGATGTGTTTTTTTTAACATATGGTCCCACAACTTTCAGCACCCACATGTTAACTACAGAGTGCATTGTCGTTAGTAAATTGTTTAGCAGATCATTTAATCTGTGCCAATTTTCTTTTACAGTAATTAACATGTCAAGTCCTAAACCTGTTTAAATATGGATATGAAAATATTTGTTTTATCATTGACTGGAATATCAGTAAATAGTAGCTTATTTTTAACACATTAATGCCCAGCGTCCTCATTTGAAGGCACATTTCTGGTAAACCCTGAATAGCACTACAAGTATCAAAGTATACTACCAGAGAGCATCAACAATGACTCTTCGGATACGAACGCCAATGGGCGAGCATTATGCGCACACAAGTAATTTGAACATTGGCGAAGTAGATGGCTCTGGTCTTTACCATTGGTCTAAATAAGGGCTGTTCTACTACTGACACAGGGTTTTACGTCACTAGCGTCATAGTTAGGTCGACTTCAACCTCTGTTGGGATTCTAGCGGCCGGTTATTTTGATCGTCATGATACCAGATGAATGCTAGAGAAGTACTCTAATACACAGACCACGGATCGTGCGCGATCTTTCCTTCCTCTTCCTTGTCGTTACCTTACCTTTTACTTACACACGTTTACACTTTTATGCATTACACTTCCACACATGCCGGGGGGCCAGTAACGAGCTTAGAGCATGTCCCGGTTGGGGGGCGGTGTAGCGTTAGTGGGAGATACCTGGATGAGAAAACTCCGTCAGTCGATGTGTAGGTGGGCGCCGGATCTCAATGTCCAGCTGGGAAGATCACAACTAGTTTCCGCGATAACATTCACTACACTTACGGGATTAATGAGCATCGCAATTGATGCACCCGGAAGCACTCATCAATCAACGAATGGAGTCAGCCTGAAGATAGAGGTGCTGTTCGCATTCCTGATAGAGGGGGAAGAAAGGGTCAAGGAGTGTAATTCAGTGAAAGGGAAGTGGCACACGGGCCGTTGCAGTAAGCGCCTCTGGCATATTGGGCCGAAATCTTGCATTTGAGCAGGTCCGGCCTGAATGTCATCTCAGGCAGTAGCCCGCAACCGCCGCCTGTCCGCAGGATGCAGGAGTGCGGCGATCCCGTCTAGCGGCCTCTCCCGATCCACCATGCGGCACGCGGGCGGCGCGACCACAACGGCGGCGGCGGTGACGACGGCGGCGGCTGCGACGGCGTTCGCTCGGGCGCCGTCGGCGCTGCTGTGGCTGCTGCTGCTGCTGCTGGCGGCGGCGACGACGGCGTCGGTGGCGGCGGCGGTGGAGGACCACGCGGCGGCGGAGGCGGAGGCGGCGGAGGTGGAGGCGGCGTCGGACCCGCCCCCCGCCCCCGTGGCCCCGCCGCTCGAAGGCCCCAACGTGTGCACGCGCAACGAGACGTGAGTGAAGCCAGCTCCAGCCCTTGGAGTTTGCGAGCGAATAGTGGTACATGGGAAGATTTCAAAATTAGTGTACAAGATTTGAGAAATAATTAGGCAGGGGAGGATCCAGAGACAAATTTTGGGAGAGGGGAAATTAAAAGGGAAATTTTGGGAGAAGGGGAATTAAAAATGGAATTTTGGGAGGGTTTTTTCGTGGAATGTGTTATTATAGATTTTATACAATGTCGCAAGCTACATTCAGGTCATACTGCAATACGATTTTATTCGTTTTAATGATTATTCAAAAATATTTTTGGTTTAGAGTTTCGTGACAAATTAAAATTAATAGTTACTAAAAAATGTATGCGGGTGAAATTCCTCCCAGTGAATCCGCACCGGAATTAGGGCACCAACGTTTCCTTCAAAAAATTGTTGTGTGCGGGGGTATGAGGGAGTGGTGAGAGGTGGCTGGGGAGGGTGTGGCGGCTGAGTGGTGATAGTGTATATGGTGGAAGAAGGGAGGATGTTTTTGAGGCAGAAGGATGTGCTGGTGGTTCACGCGAGGGTGGGGGAACATGAAGTGGAATACAAGTTAAGATTTTGTTATTTGTAATAACCGGGCTGTGGAAAGTAATCTATTGACTCACTAACGACGTATAACCTATGTTGCGAAGATTTTATTTCATGTTACTGAGTGAGCTGTAAGCTTCAGCTAATTTTCACTCCAATATACCCTGTTGGAGACCCACACAAAAAAGTCTCACAAGGAATCCCTGTTCGATTTTCTTGATTTTTGTATACTTGAAATGAATAAAAAATAACGTGTTTTTTCTTTACTGTAGACGAATATTTCAAACATCTAAAATCACCCTCCAAAAGTTAAAGAGCTGATTTTACTTTTTCGCACAGAAAATGTAGTATTTCCGAAAAAGTGAATTTAGAGAAATTTGTGACCAAGACACATTGCGAATCCACTTAAATGTATTATTTATTTGTTTGTTATTATTACTGTGAGTGAGTGAACTGCTGCCAAATATAAATTCAGATATCGGAAATGTTGCAAATGGCAAGCAAATTCAAAAGAAAAACAGTAATACAAAATATAGTTAATAATTTATATTCAAGCAAATTCGTTTTCACATTCCTTTCCAAAAAGAATCTCATTTGGATTGAAAAGAAAGGATATCGAAAGAACCTAGGTTAAATTTGTCGCGTTCCACTTCGCGCAACACAAATTAGGACACAGGAGTTAAATCTGCGAAGGAAGAGCCAAGGGAGGAAAAAGTAGCCCGACCACCGTTAACCCTCGAAGTCTCCCAACGGAGAAGGGCTAATCGAAATAGGATGCGCATGCATTTTTAAGGCGTTTCGAAGCCTCAGCATTTCTTGTAACCCTTGGTGCTACGACGCCCGAGTTGTGCCACGCGGCGCGGCGGTTCAAGTTTCAGCCCCCCGCTGGTGCACCCTCCACTCGACTCAGCGTCTGTCCCGTCGTTTTTCTGCACTCGAACACACGAGCACGTTGTCAAGTTTTCGTTGCTTTGTTTGTTTTGTTTGTAGCTATCAGAATTTTTTACGTTCATTTGCTGCATTTTATGTACTCTAAAATATAACTTATTAAAAATACTTCTACATAATCAATCTGCGGAAAATAAAAGCTACTTATAAAATATTTTTGAGTATTTTTGTACATGTGTTCAAATCATAAAAAGCCTATATCCTAGGGTTTCAAGTAAATAAGGGAATTACAAGGAAAGAAAGACAATTATTAAAAATAGTTATTCAACAAACACATTATAATGAAATTTTGCATTTTAATCTCTCTTACGTACGTATAAAATGCAAGATATGATTGAAAATGTATAAAATCAGTATTTCATTTTCCCGCCCTAAGATGCATTCGTAACCCACAGAGCATAATACTTAAAATTGTTTTAGGGATATGTAATGAAGAAAAATGAAGATGTCGCAATGATGTACATTCATTTTTTCGTCAAAACACTATACAGTACTATATAAAATTCCCCTTTCTCATGAACAAGTTGGTATGTCTTAATCATCCTACAAGCTCTCCTAATTGTCTTATTTATCTTATGAATTGAATTGAATTGAATATGCCTTATTTTACGTGGCGAGACTTGAAGGATGAATGCCTTGAAGGATACGTGTATTACTATTTATGCATTTTATCCGGGAATTGTATCAGAGGAGCTGCATACCCACGCACGTACTAACCTAAGTAACGCGCCCAACAAACCGACTCAGAACAAATGCACATGAAACAAATGAACGCCTACGCCCACACGCACGAATACCCGAATATTGTCCAACTTCAGACTCTAATCCTTTGAATGTAGCTTAGAAACGTATTTATATAACTTATCACATTACGATGCATGGCAGTTTTGACGAACTGTGTATTGTTGTTTCATTCTCTAAATTATAATAGACATTGATGTGTCGTATACAACACCTCATTTTGCGATAAATTCCTTTACAACAATGACTCTCTTGGCTTCATTCAATTGTTCCTAAGAGCTCCTTAAACCAAGACAAAAGCTCGTCTCGTGGCGTCGCATGGAAGTAGTCGCGGGGGGGGGGGGCGATGCGTGCC